>VUQK01018573.1:0-13635 GCA_015106715.1 Bujurquina vittata | reverse complement strand
GTTGATCAATTATTAAATCATTTACTAACAGGGACTTGGAAGAGAGAGACTTAATGTTTAATAATACACATTTCATCATTTTATTCTTTGGTGCAGTTGATGATGCTAAATTATTTTTTCTTTTTTAATTTTTATGCTTAAATTGTTTTGGTTTTTTTGCTGATTTTATGTTCGGTTTTTGGTGGTCTGGGAGCAGGCACCGTCTCTATGGGGATGGGGTATTGGGGGATGGCAGGAGGAGAGAAGCTGCAGAGAGGTGTGTAAGACTGCAACTCTGCTTCCTGGTCTTGACCCTGGATAGTCACATCTGTTATTGCACTATGATGTGGCTGCTGCTGTCACCTTGTAGCAATAAATTCTAATTTCAAATTAGGAAATGTATCATTATTGAGAATAGCTCTTTGGAAAAAAAGGTGGAAAGTACATTTCATTTTGTTTGCACTAATGAATGATGCTGCCTGTAAGCTGTGAATCAGAGAAAAAAATGTGGATCCGTTCATTTTATATCATTGAAAATATCTTTATGGTAGATTTTCTTTAAATACTGTGGGCTGTATCACCCACCCCTATATACAACATAATCAAAGATAATATTTTACCCCTGTGCTAGTATTTCCCAAACAAATTGGTTAGTAAAGGTGGAAAGCTTTAGTGTGCAAAATGTCACCACCACATACTGTATGTCACCGCATATGTAGGTTCTCTTTCAGTAGAGACGGTCAGAAAACAAATACAAGATGGCGCCTTACACAACAGAACCAGCTTTACCCATGATCAGATTTGCACACTGTTAGAACTTGGCCTTACTATCACATATTACATATCACATACAAATACAGTGAGGGTTTCCACAGGTAAAAGCAGAGATGTGGCATGGACTCCCCAGTGTTGACCATTGTAGCCAAACTTTATATGGAGAAACTGGGAAGTAAAGCTCTTGGCTCCATCAAAGGGATGGCACCTAGCCACTGGTACAAATATGTGGATGATACCTTTGTCAAAATCAAAACCCAAGAAGTAGAAGCCTTCACTCGCCGCATCAAATCAGTGAATGAAAACATAAATTTCACCAGGATGGCTACCAAGGATACCAAGGTTACTGTTCCTGGACTGTTCTGTGCTCACCAAGGAAGATGGAAGCCTTGACACTGAAGTTTACTGGCAGCCCACTACACAGACCATTACCTACTCTTTGACTCCCACCACCACCCACTGGAATAAAAACTTGGGGTGATCCTGACCGTGTAAAATGTTCCCTCTAAGGCAGAATGGAAAAAAAAGGAAACTTACACATGTAAAAAAAGCTCTTAAAAAAAGAGCTTATGTAACAGATTTGTCATAGAAATTTAGAATAATTTTCTCCAAACACGACATCCCAGTGTGCTTCAGACCGAGCCACACCTTAAGACAAAACAAGGACAACCCTCCCAAACACAAGCTAAGCAATTTAGTGTATGCTGTGCAGTGCACCGAGGAGTATTTGGATCATCTACATTGGCGAAACCAAACAGCCACTCCACAAACGCATGGCACAACAAAGAAGAGCCACCTCAACAGGGCTATTCTCAGCTCGCACCTAAAGGATAAAGGACACTCGTTGAGGATGCCAATGTTCACATTTTGGACCAAGAAAGATACCAAGACAGAGCATTTGAAAGAAGAGTTAAAGAAGTCATCTATGTCCATTATAAATGACCATCACTCAAAAGAGTGATGGTTGTTATGACACCAGTATACAGCAGCTGTCGGTCACCTGTAATGCTGTCTTAAGATCTCTTCCCAGGCACCTCAGCACCCACTCACACCTTACTTCAGGGGACCTCAATAGGTCACATCATATTCTCACAAAGTTTTCACAGTAGTTTCTTCCCAAATCCCTGGTATTAATGACCCATGCCTTTTTCACACCTTGGCTCATGTGATAATGCACATGATTAATAGTGGGTCAATGTCCATCTTGGCCATTGTATTCAAGATAGGGGCAACATGAATCAAACTGGTGCCCGGTCCGGTGTATTTTTAATGCATTAATTCTGAGCTTATGAGAATGCATCAGTTTGTTGGAAGACATGATTACACAAGTACAACATTCTTTTTCTCTATTAAATAACCTCAAATGATCGACTGTACCTTTAAGTAGACAGTTTAATGTCGTACAGCTAGTTTTGAAATAGGTGTGCAACAGCATCCTTGTTTAAACTTGTTTTAAAAAGAATTTACTGAATTACAATAATCTGTGTAATTTAAGTCACAACAATGAATGACTATGAAAAACCTTTTAGAGGTTCTTTCAGAAAACACTAGAGAGAATTTCACTTTCACTGCATCTTACCTGACATCATGGAGTATTTTCTTGCACTGCTCACCATATTGTTTGGCATTATTTTGAGAGCAAATCAAATCCAAAGAGGCCTGCACCTTCTTCACCTTCCTCAGCCAGCTCTGGCAGAGGGTATCATTGTCTAAATTAGAAGGTTCCAGGCTTTCAACACATGCTTTGGCTGCATAAACATCCAAAACCTACAGGAAACAAAACAGGTTGCAAGTGATTCAGTAGTTTTGCAATATTTATAATATCCTTTGAACAATCCCAGAAAATCCAGTTTTAGAGTAAAAACCACTAAAAGCTATTTTATGAAAAAAAATGCTAAGAGCACCAGATATGAAGAAATGCAGTTACCATCTCAGGACAACGTCTAATGTGCTGGTTTGTTCGCAAGGGTGAAACGACTTCAGGGTGTAGAGAAAGCATCCGTGAGAGGTTCTGAAAACGGTTTTGGTAGAAATGATAGGCAATGTGGACGTGTAGGAAAGAAAGGTCATCATCTCGCTTTCGTCTCTGTACTTCATCAACACAGCTGACCATGGCCTGACAAAGGAGCTGAGGAGTAAAGACCCAAGATTAATAATGTGGTATTTGTTTACATCAGCAGGAACTAAAATTAGAATTACATTTAATATATGTGTTTTAAATATATGTGTTTTCCCAGCTTCTTGGTTTCCCTAGTTTCTTTCCAGTTTAGGTTTCCTTTAGTTTTGTTATCTTCTTTTGGTTGTATTTGCTTGCGTTAGCCACAATAAAGGCTCATTTTGTTTTACACCACTACCTGCTGCTGTGTCCTGCATTTCGGGTCTTCCCCACCTTCCACGCCACACGGCCTACAACCCCGGACCGTGACAGTATCTTTGCTTGATGTTCTGTCTCTCTCCATTAAAATGAAACTAACATAAAAATTTGAGACTTCATTTCTTTTCTAAGTGAGAAACTTACAAATTCCACAGGGGATATCCCCTGTGGAATTTGTAAGTTTCTCTGCTTAGGCTCCTGCCCCCGCAACCCGGCCCTGGATAAGCGTAAGAAAATGGATGGATGGATGGATAAATTGTTTATTTCCCCCACTGTTTAACCCCTCCACACTCATTCCAATTTCCTCACTCTTGTGTCTGCTTTAGAGCGTGCCAACACTTTGCCAAAAGGGGTTAGCTGATATAAGTTGTCATGCTGTTTGACTGCAGTGAACTGGATTGTTGTGACAAGAAAGAAAATTGTGTACAAGGATGTGTATTTTTATACTGCATTTTATGTTGAAGAGGTAGTAGGAGAAATAATGGGATTTATAGCAGATTAAAGGTAAAAATAATCAAACATTACATAAACAAGCATATTCAAGTGCAGCAATGTTGCACTAATAGGGGCAGGTGTTCTGCACTGTCTTTAACTTTGCACTTTTAGTCTCACCTCTAATTCTTCATCTGATCCCACTTTCATGGTCATGGAAACAAAATCCTGTAGGTATCTTAAAAAAAAGTCTCTTTTTTTTTCATTTGCATTGTCTGCCATGTAACTGCCAAGTGGAGTTTTCAAGAACAATGCATGGAAATGACCAGGTGAGTAATCTGCAAAAACAAGCAAATAAACAAAAACAAACTGGATGCCACTAATGTGTTAGGATTAAATCTTAAAAAATAGGTTTAAACTAGTACAATTCCTAGACAGAGAATAAATATGCTACTTGTACAGTATATTTACTTTGATGTCTGGATGTTTGCATCATGAGCCCATCTAGGAAGTCTTTTATCCACCAGCTGAAGGGCATGCGGCAACGCATGGTATGGCCACCTGTGATATGGCTTTGTACCATTAATACTCTGGAGAAGCAAAAGTCAAAAATATATATTATTAATATATATTATGTGCTAGAAAATTAATCACTTTAGCAAAATTATTTTTACTTCTGATCATTGAAAAAAGACTGGCACTGAAGGTCCACTTAAAAATAAACGAATAAACATACAAACCTAAATGAGACAATTTGCACTGAATACACTGCCCAACTACTTCAAAACTGCTCATTAATACAAATTTCTAATCAGCTAATTGCAGCAACTGAATGCATTTAGACATGTAGACATGGTTAAGGACACCTCTGTAAGTTCCAGCCAAACATTAGAATGATAGAAAAAAAACCCTAATTTAAGTCACTTTGAATATGGGATGGTTATTGGGGCCAGATGTTTTTCTGAACAATTCAGAAACTGCTGATCTATTGTCCCACACAATCATCTCTAGCGTTGCATAAGACCACACTGGATGCCTGTCAGCTGGTCTGATGAGTCTTCTGTAACATTTCTGTGGTAGGGTCAGAATTTGACATTAATATGAAAACATGGATCCATCCTACCTTTTATTAATGCATCATGTCACAAAGCTCGCACCATCTGAAGCTGATTTTTTTTTTGACCATGTGACCAGTGAGTTCACTGTACTCAAATGGCTTCCACAGTCACAAGAGCTCAATCTAATAGAGCACTTATTGGATGTGGTGGAAAGTGAAATTTACAACACGGACGTGCAGGCGACAAGTCTACAGTAACTGTGTGATGCTGTAATTTCAATATAGATCAGAATCTCATGGATATTTTTCAGCACCTTGCTGAATAGATGCCAGGAAGAATTAAAGCATTTTTGAAGGCAAAATGGAGTCTGACCCAGTATAAGCAAAGTGAATCCATGAATTGGTCTGTCTGTATAGATGTTTTTGTCATACAAACAAGAGATACTTACTTGTTTTCTACCCTCACATAAGGCACACTGAACATCTCTTTGTTCCCAAAAATCTTGAGCCACAGGTTCCTGACATCTTCCTCATCATCCAGGAGAAGGTCTATATTGCAGTCTCGGTCGATGACTGAGATCAAGTAGGCTAGAAGTGGAGTCACGACTTCTTGGATTTTCCTCCATAGTGTGTGTCTGAAAGAAAAATTCATGCAACATTCTTAAAATTAGCCTGACATTTGCTAATATCTACTCAAAATCACAGCTGAGACAAG
This sequence comes from Bujurquina vittata, assembly GCA_015106715.1. Taxonomy (NCBI): domain Eukaryota; kingdom Metazoa; phylum Chordata; class Actinopteri; order Cichliformes; family Cichlidae; genus Bujurquina; species Bujurquina vittata. Next base: position 8,304 of record VUQK01018573.1, on the reverse strand, counting down.
TACCAAATGAAGCAAAATATGCAGTTGTAATGATAAACATCCTGTTTGCAGTTGTGTATTTTACCTTCAACACAACAAAAATATCGTTTAATAAATGATGACTAAATAACACACATAATTGCAGCAAATATTAGATAAACTTACAGGAACGTCCCCCCTTCTTGAAGAGCGCTGACATTAGATGCTTCATTTAGAACCCAGCTTTTTGGATTGTGCATGTTGACCTCATAGTCCTTTAACAGTGAGTGAAGTCGTTTCCTCACAATTTTTGCAAACAATCCTTAAAAACAAAATCCATTTCTGTCACAAAAATACAGCAATACATTTCAGCAACATGTATCTTAGCTGCAGTTTTGCTGTAGTTATGCACAGTTCAGCCTGCTCTCAAAAGATAATCTTCACTGACTGATTTTCTAACCTTCACTATCGCCATCCAGAAGAGTGAGCAGATTCTCGACTCGCTTAGTGCTGAATTCTCCACTGTCTGCTTCATCTCTCAGCATGCTCACTGCACTCTGCACACAGCTTCTCACCAGGTTTGTGGTATCAAAGAAATCTTCCAACACCTGTAAAAAAAATCTTATTTAAATTTTTTTTTTTTATAGCTACAGTTAACAAACATGATGATTATCTGCAACATTAAAGACACCATTTACTGCTATTGCTACTCTTATTAGACTAACTGGGTGGGATGTACACTTCTCAAAAAATTGAAGGAACATTTTTTAATCAGAGTATTGCATCAAGTGCGGCACTAGGCAATGGAGGAGGTTTTGTGTCAAGAGAACTCTCGTGACAATATGATTTAACCCTTTTTTGGCACCCTGCATCATCATTAGCATGCAAGATAGCTAGCCTAGAGGAGTGTAACTATCTCTGGGTATTGTTCACGAGTGATGGGAGAAGAAAGTGAGAGACTGACAGACAGATTGGGGCTGCATCTGCAGTGATGCCGACGGTGCACCAATCTTTCGTGGTGAAGAGGGAAATGGATGAATGGATGGATGGATTTTTGATTAACATCCTGTCTCGCGCCAATAAAATTAAACTACCATAAAAATTTGAGACTGTTCAAATTTTGGTAAATCAGCAAAATTAAAAATTCAGCAAATGATCAAATAAGCATTTCCCTCACTGTATGCCCAGCACCTCTAATAGCAAACATTGCAATAAAGGTAAAAGCAAGAAAGTGGTGAAAAATATTAAACCTGCTCATTTAACAGAGTTTAGTGAATTGTACTTTGGTCATGTGGAAATATGGATACTATATTCCCCCTTTAAAGCCTGACCCATCAAAAATAGTCAGAAAATTCAAATTTTTTCAGCTGACATGTTTATTAGGCCTCTAAACAAAATTAAAAAAAATTGTTGCCACATCACTTTGTTTATGATATTTTTTGTATCACATCTGATACACTAGGCTGTTTTGATAACATTTCGCACACAACAATGTTAATTTAAAAAACAAAAGACTGTTTTCCCATAACATTTAACAACACTCTATTTACTTCTTTGACAATTTACTTTCACAATTTACTTCTTTGTTTTCTTTTTTACATTGAACTTTTTACAGGCATTTATTTCACTTCGTGGTAGGCGCAAAAACAGTGCCTGTACTTGATCAGGCACAGATGAACAGTAGACATGTGAAAAGTGATTGCCTGTGCAGTGCTTACATGTTTCCCGGGTTTCCCATGTTGGAAAATGATCAATGCCATCCTTTCAACAGGTTTATGAGGTAAATATTGATCACATTGATAAAATAGAGGTCACAGAATCTTTCGTAGCAAATATGATACAAATGGCGATATAGGGCCATTTGTTTATGAATATGCTTGAAAAATAACACTTACCATGGAGTCATCAATTTGTGGCACACCAGTGTAGTCTTCTGTCTCCATGGCTTGGAAAGAGAGAGAATTGTGTGTTTTTTTTTTCTTAGTATTCAAACTTTGTGATAGAATAAAAAAAAACATTCGCTGAATTACCCTCAGGTGGATCTTCAAAAAGATCACTTATGCGCCCATTTTTCAAAGAAAGAACATCTGAAACAAACTCTTTTGATCTTCTGAGATCATCAATGTGAACAGACCTCCAAGGACCTGAAAAAATCAGATTAAGAAAGACACAGTATCTAAGTTTTAACTGCTGCTTAAAGTATGATCTTTTTTGATGTTCTGCTTTGGTGTTAAGCAGCACTACATGCTTGTGTAGGAAATAGTCTATATAAACTAACCTCATCAATATTAGTGTTGTCATTTTTGTGCTATTAAAACATGTTATGACAAAGTTGCTGACATGAAATAAATCTCAGTTTGTGTGTCTATGTGTGAGTGTGTAGCATGACTAACCGCCTTGAAACCCAACATAGGAGGTCCCACCCTCCATTCGAGGTAGTTTGATGACAAAGTACACAAATGTCTTTGTGTCGTCAGAAGTGTCACACTTGTTTACTTCATTGAAACATGAGTACCTTAGAAAAACCAAACAAGTAAAAGAGAAAAATATCAGATTTTGCAGTAAAATTAGCAAATTATATGAAACTGAGCAATTGCGTCATGATCTTCCTGCTCACTTGGCTGAGGAAAGCATATTCCTTCTGTGAAATCCTTCATCATATTCCGCTTGGATGATGAGCACTTTGTCTGCATGTGTTGAGCCCAGAAATTCCCTAGTGTTGGCACATAAACATCTTATAATATAGCAATACATATAATACATATAGTAATAAACAGTATAATAACTAAACAGTATGTGGCTCCACAATCTACTCGGTATAACAAACAGTATTAATTTTCTAACATACTCAGCAGTCACAAGATTTTAAAGCATGAGGTGTTCTAAAATTGCTTCTTTTTGTTGTAATGAACACCAGCAGATCATGTTTACCTGATTTTCTTAAGGAAAGAGTACTCAGTGTCAAATTGCTGCAGTGTTAGCAGCTGGATAGCATCAAGCTTTATCATTCTCTGCAGCTGTTGAATGTCTGCTGCAGTGAGTAGCCTGGAAAAGGTTGTAACCTTCGAAAAAGAAAAGAACCAACAATTACAACACATTAATCAATTGTTTTCTCATTTGTCAACAGAAGTAGCAATGTTGCACGTGTATGAGTGTATATGTGTTTTCAAGAACCTATCCCTTTTTCATCATATGTAATTTATAATGCATACCACTAACTACTCAGTATTATACATAGATAACATTTTTACAGCCTTCAAAAGATGGGACGTATCTTGTGATCGCCTATGGTGGGCAGGCCACTCAATAACTCGAGAACTGTTCGTCCTACATTTAATAAACTTCATGGATCAATAGCTTATGATCAACCAGCTTGATGCTGGGATTGTGTATGGGGTCACTGGGGTCAAAATCAAGGTCACTGTTACTTAAAATAGAAAAGCGGTGTACACCCAATAACTGACTGATAACAAACTGGGTTAATACACTGTGATGGGTGTATGTTGCCCTGCTAGATGGTGCTCTTGTTGAATAATATTTTTTTCTTATTTACTCAGCCACAGTAAAATTTTACCTGTTTTTTTAACAAAATAACTACAATAAAGCCAAAAAGAAGTTATCCTATACTTCCACTTTCCATAAGAATATTAAAGAATAAAAATATCTTAAGCAAACTAAAGAAAAGTATAAGTCCTGGTAGAAATAGCATGGGTGATTATGAATGTATCTAGTAAAAAACAGTTAACTAGTATCATAAGTCAATGAGTCAATAACTCAGTGGCCCTGACATCAAAATTCAAGCCATATATTTCCTTTTAAACTGTAACTTACATCAATGATGATAGGCCTAGAAATTCAAGGCATATTTTTAATACCTACTTTTAAGTTATACTGTTATGGGGTTGCTGTGTATTATTTGAAAACAAAGAAAAATTACCTCAGTGAATAAAAAGTGTGACTGTTCGGGCTGCTGAGAGTGAGACACAATGTAGTCTCCCAATGAACTGTGCATTGCGTCTTTAACATATTCTTGCATTAAATGCTCTCTTTCCTCATCAGGAAGTTTGGATTTGTCCAAACGAACAACTGAGTCAGGAGTGGCACAGTTGAGCAGAATGCCTTTGGCTTTGTTCAGAGTGGCCTGAGCATCAGTTTCCACACTCTGACTCTTTGCTACCTGCATGACCACAGATGAGCATGTGTCTGAGTGGAAGCCAATGAACACATCACTTGGAACGTACTGCTTTTTTGAAGAGTGACTACTTAAGGAGACAAAATCATTGACCCATGCCTTCAGCTGTCTGGCAATGTCCTTCTGTTCCCTTCTGAGGACAGTGTTGATGTCAAGGTAGTGCTTCTCCAACCTGTTAATGAGTGGTATTGGAAACTGCTCATAGACCACTTCTTTCTCTTCAATGACGATAAGCCTGAAGTTTTGGTGAACTCTGCATTTCACACGATGCGTTCCTAATCCAAGATCAACATACTTTTGACCCCCGAGTGTCACATAGTACTGGTTCAGAGCATCGTACAGACTTTCGTACAGATTTTGAAGGTTTAGAAGCACAACTGTCTGTCCTGTCTCCATGCACACCTTGACACGATTGATGTTCCTACAAATCTGTGTGTACTCCTGATCCTTTGGGAAACTAGATCCAAATATTATCTCTAGGTGGATTTGATGAGAGAAGAATATCTGTTGCAGAATCTGAAGAGCTGCGTAGTTTTTTGTGAGGATTAAAAGATACCGACTTTCCTCCACTTGGGAAGCTGGAGAGATGCTTTGCTCAACCATATCAATAGTTGTGATACTGGCATTGGCAAAGTCACCTCTGAGTTCTTTGCTGAATATGTCAAGTACATCATCATCATCTTTTCCACTGAAGTTTCTCCGGACTGCTCCTGTGATCTGATCTGCAGTAGGACGCTCATTAGAGGTTTTGGTAACTGAAAATAACATTTTTATCAGACTGTAGAAATCCCGCAGACCAAAGAATCCTTTGCTTCTATTGCATACTGTCATATATGCTTTTGCAAAGGGCTCAAAGAGGTGACTGATCTTTTCAAGAACCTGTCTGTCAGATGAGCAGATTCCTTTCGCACTTTTGATAAGCTCTTGCTCATTTAAATCTCCACGGGACACAAAAATTCCACGATTCATTTTGGCAGGGTCCAATGCCCAGTTAGAAATTCCAATGAACCCAACCCTTTTATGAGGTTTTGGCTCATCATCAACACAGCCCTCTTCCAGTAATGGATGCAATGTCTTCAGTGGCATTTTGGGGGAATCCTCAGCCAGTCCAATCTCATCAAGAACAACAACTGAGATATATTCGTCCAGGTTTTTGCTTTCTTGAAAGCGGGCACATTGCTTGAATGTGTTGATTATTCCTTCAGGAGTTGAATGAGGACTACACTGGAAAGACACAAGATGTATTTGTTTTAGCTTCTTGTAGAGGTCAGAATGTGATGTGGGACCCTGCATTGCATCTGCAACTAAGGTTTTAGACAGTGATTTGGAGCTTCCAGGTTTTCCAACAATAAACAAGGGAATTCTTAGCTCAATGCAGACCACCATCATGAAGAAGTTTTCTTTCAAAGCCTCATTTCTGGCTATCGTCTCACCCATGGGTACCCCACTGAGTAGAACATCCTGCACGAGTTGGATTTCCTGTTGTATTCTGTGTGGTTTGTACTCATCAGGAAGAATTTGGCTGATAGTTTCCTGATATTGCCCTTTGCTTTCCAAACAGGACTGATAGCATACGCCAGTAGCCATCAACAGTGACCAGATTACTTTGTCCCTAGCAGGTGAAAATGATGGGTTGTTTTTTTTCCTCTGAGACTGGTGCTGTCGAAAGGCTTTTAGAACTTCGGCAAACATAGAGTGATTTTTGTGGAACCACAGAAATACTTGCATGCAACGTTCAACATCCCTCAGACTGACAAAACTGCATTCATCTTTCCTCTCTCTCATGAACTTTTGTGATGATGATAACACTTTAATTATTATTGGGATGTAGTTCTTCTCAATCAAGCTGGCCTTTGCCTGTCTTTGTACAATTTGTTCAATGTACATTTGTTCTGTTGAGTCATTGAGTTGTCCAAAATCCCAAACAAGAGGTATCATGCTGGGTGGTAACAAATGAACACGATACACAAGCTGGCGGAGTGGGATGGAGCCAAGTCTGTCTTCAGTCTCCTCAGCCCGCACCCGGTAGCCCAGTCCTGATGCTTCCAGCCTCTCGATCATTTGTTCTGTATGTCTTCTGTATGGGTTACAAGCTGCAATTATCTGTAGCCCTGTATTAGAGTCAAGCTCTTCTCCCTGCACTGAATTATCACAAAGGATCTCCTTGATGCTACTAATGGCCTCTGTGGTGTTTGCCTCATCAAAGAAGAGAACAGAGTCAAGACCATGAGTCTCTTTATTGGTCATTGCGAGAGTTTCTGCTTCCTTCACTTTCTCATAAATCATTTCTGATGTGGTTCCTCCATGAACCTTGACCAGTTTCATGTTTTCTGCTGTTGCTCCACATCTTCTTAGTTCACACATGAATTTTATGAGCCTTGTTTTGCCACATCCTGTCTCCCCCATGATGATGACAGGAATGCCACACCTGAATCTCATATGAATTGCCATCATTTTGAGGATATTGTCAATGGTCAGTTCATATGTTTCATCGGGATCTGTTGGCCACTTGATTCCAAGCACACTGCACAGATGTTCAATTTTGTCAGCTCTAGGAAGCTGATCAAAGTCCGTATTAAAAGGGACTCTCTGAAGTTTTAAGCCATTGTACAGCTCTTTGCTCATGATGTTTTTCTTTATCACTTCTTCAGTCAAAGGATTTATTGCATCAACCCCTCTCTGATTATTAGGCTTAAGGTGAAATCCAATGAATGTCATGGACATGTGGTCATCATTAAAAAAGATGTATGGATGTGGCTCCTTTTCCCACCTTTTTCTAATGAGGAAGGGAGCTAAGTCTTTTTCATTAAGTCCACAGGTGTCGGTTTGTTGCCTTCCTGGACTCTGGTCAGAGATGCAGAGGGATGGGGTTGCAAAGTCTTTGGACATCAAGATCATGAACTCAACAACAAAGTTTTTGAACCCACGAAGAGTGTCTCCGACAAACTCAAAGTTACAGAAATCTGAATTCTCACAGTCTTTCAACTGAAGATTAAGGAACCAAACAAAGTTGCGCAGCTCTGCCCACGATGGATCTATTATGCCACAATAGATTAAGAGTATCTGAAGGCACTTTGCACAAGTCCCTTCAATGCCCTGGTAAGTGAAGTTGTCAAGATTGTCATTGTTGTAATAACGTGTGAGGTACTGGTATGGTCTTTGATAAGCTTCACTCCTAAAACATTCATCATCCATGAGGGGGTCATCACAATTCATGTCTGGATTTCCTTCTTTCTGCATCTCCAAAGCCATAACCTCTTTTGGTGGACGGCAAAACACTTTGGGGAAAATGTCTGAGAATGCAAAGTTTTCCTTTCGTACCTAAAAATATATAAATGTATAATTAGTTCAGAACAATCAGATCGCCAATCTCATTATACATTCTGTATATTGAGAATAAAGACACTCCTAAGAGCGTGCTCTCCTACAAGCTACAAATTCTAAGTTCAGCAATTATTTGTATATAATTTTTATTTGATATACAAATAATATACAAGTATTCAGCAGAAGCTACATGTTAAGATTATGGCATAATTTTGTGCTACCTATTTGAGGATCTGTTTAATTTCAAATGACATTAAATTTAATAAACCATGCCAATAGTAGAATGTAGTATGATTTCAGAAAAACAGGACAAGCAGTAAAATCTCCACTTACTGATCTGGTGGCACATCTGTTTTGATCATTTGAGGATTCTAATAACTCAACAATATACAAGTGATTCTGCCCGCAGTGCCACATTTGTCCATCAGAATCCATCAGGTACCGCAAAAAGAAAAGCTTGAAGATGAATTCATTCAGGCCTTTTTGCACCTTGAAATCAGGTATGAAATAAAGGTATAGAAATAAAAATGTTACAGAATAAAGCACATTTTGAATAGGGATTCTCACAGAACCAAAATGTACATTTAAATAAATAAACTGATAAATAATAGCACTTATAATTAAATTGTTCTCTCTCTCTCTCTCTCTCTCTCTATATATATATATATATATATATATATATAGATATATATATATATATAAAACTTTAATTGTTTATATATAATTAAATTGCTTACCGAGGATGTGACATCAAAGTGAAACACCTTAAGATCTTTTTCTATTGGTGTGTCATACAAAAACTGGAGAATCTTGTGGTCATCAACTTCATT
>VUQK01018572.1:0-10303 GCA_015106715.1 Bujurquina vittata | reverse complement strand
TTGATAAAGAAAAACATGTTAATAAAAAAAACAAAAAAATAAAAAAAAAAAAAAAAAAAAACATGTTTTCCAGTATTAACTGTTGCTGTCATCATTTTCCAGGTATTGCAATCCCAATTCCTATTAGGGGCCTTAAGAACTACCACCTTCCCAACAACATCACCTTCAACAGTAACCACACGTGCCTGCTGAAAACAAACACATTCTCGGATTTTATTATATTTGGCTCTTTGTCAGCATTCTTCATCCCTCTGACTATCATGATGGTCATCTATCTACTCACTGTTCACGTGTTGCGCAAAAAGGTTTATTTGCTCAGGTCAAAGGTTACTCAGCGCTTTAGCTCTCCGACAGTCTCCACAGTTTTTCAAAGGGACCAGTCTACAACTTCAACTGAAGCTGAGCAAATGAATGTGCCTGACAGCAGACTTCCCAGGAATCAAGACAAACCAAATGCAGGCACCACGACTGCTAATACACTAAATGAACTGTCCTTTCGCAGAATGTCAACCATGGGCAAGAAGTCAATGCAGACTCTGAGCAATGAGCAGCGTGCCTCCAAGGTATTAGGCATAGTCTTCCTCCTGTTTGTAGTCATGTGGTGCCCCTTCTTTATTACAAATATCACTTCTGTGCTATGCAAAAGTTGTGATTCCAATGTTATTGCCCGCCTCATGGAGATCTTTGTTTGGGTGGGTTATGTGTCATCAGGCATTAACCCACTGGTGTACACCCTCTTCAACAAAACTTTCAGGCAGGCATTCACACGCTACATCACGTGTAATTACAAAAGCTGTGCCAGTAACCAGTCAGGACAACATCTGAGGGCGTCAACTGCAGACTGGACTCTCACAAGGATTTCAATCAAATCTTCCATGGCAGAGAACTCTAAACTATTCATGAAACGGGGAATGAAGAATGGCATTGGAGCTGTGGCTTACCAAAGTCCACTGAGGTGTCGACAAACACCTGTACAGGCATCTAGTGGTGTTGTGCTAGACACAATACTTCTGACTGAAAATGAAGACGGTAAACAGGAGGAACATGTTAGCTGTGTATAGACATACACAGGAAATGAATATGAATAAAGGGGAGCACTTAAAGTGGATAAAATCTATGGCACAAATTGTATTTCTTCAAAGACAAAGGCTTGTTGGAGATCAATGTTTGATACACAAGAAACGTGCCGTTTCTCTCAGTTTGATACATTTAATGCCAGGACAACAAACCCAAAACTGTTTATAGTTTTCTGTAGTGTATACCTAGAGACAAAACACCAAAATGCTGGCTAACTCAGAACACTAGAGAACTAATTTTTCTATCCTTTACAAGCTATGAATGTACAGATCAACTTTCAAAAAACAAATATTTAAAATCCTGCAAGTATGCTAGTAGACTGTAGCCGCTGCAGTATTTCAATTGACACACACACACTAACACACAAAAAAGCAAAGAGCTCGATTTTGGCAAATTTAACCTACATCTTATCAGAAATCACCCTCCTCACACTGCCACAAGGCCAAAAACACAATACAGGCAGTTATACATATTTTTCCATCAAAGTAGATAACTAATGTCACTGCTGGGAAGTCAAGGACCACAAATTCATCTGTTAAAGCTTATAATAATGTCATATAATGTATAATAAAGTAATATTTATTAGCACATTTTATCAACCCAGCATAAATCCATGGATTAGTCTCAGTTTTTGTTTTGGTAAACACAAAGATTTATGACAAGTCTAAGAAAACTTATTATCATTTAATTGATTTAATTGTGGGGGTGGGGTTGCTTGTCATTAGCGCAACCAGCTGAACATTAGCCAGCATTTTGGTTTAACAACTCTAGTTAAAGTAATGGGCATGAGGTGTAAGAAGTCTTATTTTTAACTCCAGGGTGTCAAGGTGGTGACTTCACATAAAAACTAGGAATTGATCATTAATGTTTTTTTACATCAGTTACACAAGGATGCATCCACAAAGTTCAGGCCACCAGCCATTATGATGACCTGGAAACTCTCTGAATGCAGCATACAGTATATTTCCTGTGCTAGTACTTTCAACTTAAACTGTCTAAATATGCTGTAAACCATCTCAGACTACATGCTTACATTATGTCAAGACAACACAAAAGACACATAAACATAAGTATTGCACTCTCGAAAAAAAAACTTAATGTATTTGTTGGATCTTTGAAAAGCACTCTTGTACGTGTATTGGAGCCTGCTATTTTGACATGTTAAAAAAGGTTTCCACTTAGATTGTTCACTTTAAATGGAAATCTACATGTTTAATAAAATATTTCCTGCGTCCCTGAGAAAACTACACAAATTCTAACCATCCATTTCTTACACTGTTGATGTCCTCATTTGTATGTTACAGTAATGTGATCAGCGAAAATGGCCTCCATCATGAATAAGGGCTGGACATAGCAAAACAGGACCAAATAACCAAATACATAAATAAACAAACAAACAAACAAACGTGAAATATGATTTTACAAATCCAGAGTATTCACTTTTCCCTAAATCATAAACACCAAAGCAGATAAGCGACTATGGCAACAAATCCACTGCTATGCAGACGGAACTAGGCAAATAAGAATACTGTAATGACAACGTATTTAAGCAATTTCTCTTTTCTGTGCTTAATGATATCCAATAATACAATTTTTATAAGCAGGAAAACAGCAGACATGAAAATGTTGAAACAGCTTAAATTCAACAGTAATTAATAATAAAAATCCTAATTAGCTTGGCAGGCACAGACTATGTCCCTGTTTAAAAAATAAAAAGAAGTGGAACTCTGCTCATTTAATATGAAAAAGCAGGAATGTAAGGCATTCAAACTTGGAGCTGTCCTTCTTGTGAGGTATGCTGGGGGAGTGCATGCAGTTACTCTTGAGCCATTAGGGTGGGAAATTGGAGAAGAGTAGGCAAACTAAATAGCTCTGGTTCAGAAGTCTTTCTAAACACAGCGAAAATTTACAGAAGGATTATGTAGCAAACAACTGATCACAGAATATCACATAGCCTTTTTGGGCTTAAAAATGCACACCCCAATGTTTGTGAACTGGCCAGGCGTTCTGTTTAAAACAGCCCTGCTCTCTGGTGGGTAAATGCATGCTGACGATGCGATAAATGCCTATAAATAGCTGGAGAAAACAGTGAGGACGATAAGAACCTCACTGGTATCATTGTCTGACAGAGGAACATCTTTCATGAAGATATCTACTAATAATATCTACTAATAAACTGTAATTTATTTATTTATGCATGCATTTGTTTTGTAAATTGTAGAAAACAGTGCATCTAAATTTTCAAGACCTCTCTAGCACAAAACATAAAAAGGCGATCAAGGGAAAAAGAAGCAAAAAGACAGAAAATCAAATGTTTCACTGCTTCTGTATCAGTAGTGATGTCTATTCTGTGTAAAACTGCATGCATTTGCACTACAAAGGACCAACTAACTGGTCAAAACCAACTAAGTGCCAGGGTACCTGCATGTAAATGCCATTCAGTGGTTTCATTCAATTGCTAACTGATAAATTAACTTGTTCACTTTAGCAAACCATCCAATAATAATAATATACTATCTCAATTGTTATTACTGTTCCGTAACAACACTGGATCAGTTAAAATTTTAAGCAGGGTAACTAGAATAAAGCTAAATGAAACTTCCCCAACTAACCAAGAGAACAGCTGCTTGTAATGATTGAAAAACTGCCAAACCAGAAAGTTTTCTTCCTTAAGGACCCAGAAGGAATTCCATTCTCCCTGTTGACAGTTTGTGAGGGACTCCACTTCCTACATTAAATTCGTTGATCTCAGCTCCACAGTTACCAGTTTTATAAAGCTACTCCGGCAGCCAACTCTATTAACATCAGTGCGGCTGGCTGTGTTTGTCCCATCTTCTTCCGGCTTTTAGCATTCATAACTCTTTTTCCTAAGTTTACGATGCTTTTTTACATGTGACAGGAGGCATCTAAATTAGAATCCACTCATACTGAGTTTCTCTTTTGATCTCTATATGGAGGTTGTTTTTCATGTGCTGGCTGTGTGTAAGATAGACAGCCAGTGGAGATGTAACACACACTAAAATCAACAACCACAAACTATCAACCTTTAATTCTCTCCCTCCAGGCAAACAGAGATTAAGAGAACTGTTTTAAAAAATGCTAATTAATACAAAAAAGCAGCAAATGATTTGTAATGACAAATCTTCATAAAACCTTCCTTTTACCAGATGATTTTGTTTGAACATGCAAATGTGCTGATTGCCGTTTTTTTTTTTTTTTTTTAAACTTGTGCTCACAAAGGTTGTGTTTTGTATAAAACTGGAATTTTGACACAAACATTTATGTGGAAAAAAGCAAAACACATTTAATAGCTCAAGGAAAGAGGTCTTGATCTTACCTGAACAAGATGAAGCCAATGGACTCGACAGCGGCCCGTCTAACATCATCATTCACATCACTCACCTTAACAGAGATGGAAAAGGCAGTCAGTTAAGCAAGACTGGAATTAATCTTAATGATGCAGATCTTTTACTACTCACGGTAAAAGAAATATGCTCTATTAAGTTGTTTAATAAATTTAGTTAGCATAAAGTGCCACCTACAGGACAAAAGTTGTTCATACCTCTGCTCTATGTTCAATTAGAAGTTTTGCAAGCTTATCCTTAAACTAATACACTGGCACCAGTTTAATAGTTTCCAGTAATAGAAACAAAAAGAAAACGCATGAATGAATTTTCCTATCCAATCTCATTGCCTTTATTGTCATTATACAGGATGTACAATCTATTCTATTACAACCTATTTGATAAAGACATAAAAATAAAGAATTATAATTCTGACACTAAAATGAGTAGCATCTATGGTGAGACCAGCTATTTGTGGATCTTCCATCTCCTTCAGTGCCATCACCTTAAACCTGTCCTCCCATCAGTGACAGTGTTGTAAAGAAGGACAAAAGGAAGCACTCACAGCGACATGCAGCAGGCGTCGGATGGCCTTGTTGTTCCCGGAGCCACAGTATGCCATTGCCACAGTGTACATACCAGAGCGCCGCAGGATGGGGTCCTACCATAGACAGTGAAAAAAAACAGAGCTTTAAGACTGTGTCTGGATACACAACTAAGATCAACAAAATTTGAGTCATTTTCCAGATCTAGCTCTTGGCACAAAGTACAGAGGAAGAACCTCACGTGTGATGTGAACACAACCTGATGTTCAGTGACGACACACAGAATTCAACACATCACATATCTGCATACTGATTTGTGAGCTTTAGGGAAAGCAGTGACCTTTAAGAAAGAGTCCATCCCTCTTTCTACAAAAGAATCAAACTTCCATTGTTTCCTATGTATTAGTAAGTCAGGCCTTTGGCAAAAAAAGTTCTACAATCTTCACTCTGAGATGTTTTAACCTTACGTTGTATATAATTTGCTTTTGAGTGCTTTTCAGTCATACCTTGTCTCTGCAGAGGCTTTCAATGAGAGCATCGGCCTCCTCCATACGTCCATACATAACCAGGGCAATTCCCACTGCCAGGCCACGCAAGATCTTCTCATGTTGCGTTTCCTGAGCATAGCCCACCATGTCCTCGATTGCCTGTGCTGACTTGGAGCCCAGCATGACAAGACCCAGAGCCAAGCCTGCAGCTTCACCTGGGAGGTCACAGGATTTCATGAGTATGCCTTGTTTGGGCCATTTGTTCTTTTAATACCAGATGCTTATGTACACAAATAACCTAAATAAATAATTGCCCATAGTACAAAAAAAACAAACAAACCTCAAAACACCTGTATGGCTTCATGTTTTGTTGACCACATACAATTATTTTAAATATACGCACAGTTAAAATGCAACTCTAATAAAGGGATCTACCAGAGAAGCTCAGAACAGACAAAAATAAAATAAATAAATTCTATTGTATTTTAAAAAACAATTAGTAAGCAGAATAGCGAAAAGTAAACTGGACCTCCTGCCTTAAAATTCTGAAAACCAGTTTACTGATTTTAATCGAGGGCCTACGTACCGGTGACAGCATCATCCTGGTAGAGGTTTGACTTGAGCAGATCGTAAACATCCTGTCTAGCTGTGCCCAGTGCAGCCAAACCCAAGCCGAGAGCACCACCATGCCGGACAATCTGTAACGGGACACAGAAAAAGATCGTCAGTGAGAGCACAAAACGGACAGAGACTTAAAGTAGCTGCTGGTCTCAACTACAAACCTTTAGCTGGGGCACAAGTATAACATTTACAAGGGTATTTGACACAACCCACCAAAACCAAACCTCAAACAACTCACATCATTGCTGGCGTTCTTGAGTTGACCGAGCAGGTAATCAATGATATCCCCACCGTGGTTGGCATGAATAAGGCCCAGGGCATACAGGCCGCCTCCTTCCTGGTAGGCAGAGCCAGGAGAGGTATCTTTGGGCAAGTAGGTGGCCATTAACTGGAGCGCCTCTTTTTCGTGACCCTGAAAAACAGCATTTTCAACATTATAAACGTTTTATTATTGTAGTCTACAACACTTTGAGTGATCAGTAAGGTTAGGAAAATGTTATATAAATGTGATTACATTACACTACAATTCTTTCTGGTTTTCTTAGTATTACCATCACTGTGTCAGAAATCTACCTTGTGGATGACACCCAGACTCGCCGTGGCTGTGAATTTTGCCCAGTTTGTTGCCCTTGCCAGCCATTCTAAATTTTCTCTACAAGAACAAAACATGAATTACGGTAACTTAAAGCAAGTGCGCTTATCAGTCTCTCAGTATTTTATCCTCACAGCAGTTACCTGAGGAACTGGTCACTTGTGGTTCCCGTGTGCATGAAAGAGTTGGCTATAACCGTAGCTGTGTGGCACACTGAATTTCGAACTGCATCCTGGAGTAAAAGGAGAGGGAAAAAAAGAATCTTAAGAAGCAGTCGCTACAGCACATCAAGTGACCTTGCATAAAATGCAGTTCACTTGACCATTTAAACAACCTTTTTATTATTTAATCTTCTATAAGCCACATCTCACTGCAGATGAACATTACCTTTGTGTTTTTGAGAATCATTAGATCTGTATTGTTATTTCGGATTAAGAATTGCAGGTGCAGTTCAATGGCCATTTCCCCACTGAGGATCTTGATCATCTTTGCGTTCTGGTCTTTGGACTCATCTTTCTGTAAAACGACAGAAAGTAATGATGATAAAACCAAATTGAAATGGTTCTTTTTAGACTTAAGAGGCACTAGAGGCCTGCACTACAAAGCACTTGGTGGTTCACTGTTACATACTTAATCAGGATATAGCAACAAATCATAGTTTAATTAAATTTAAAAAAACAAACCAAAAAAACACCTACTGACTTTGCAAATGGTAGCACCAGGGTTGTTTCTTTTTATACTGCTCTGGGAATTAAAGCTTGCTTGACTTCTCTCTGATGAGCATCTATATAAGAGATGCAGATTATCAGCTGATGGAAGTGCCATTCAACTGGTCACCTGGTGCCAACACCACCCCTTTTATGTGAATACATGCAAACTGCCTCACATGGTTGTAACTGTTATTCTTGGTCAGGAGGGAGTGAAAAAGATGTAGTGGTTATGCTGAACATGATTTGTAGTGCAGGCCCCTGGTATTACAAAAGTGCTTCAGTTCAAAAACAAAATACTAACCGTTTCTGCAGGCTTTCCAGCAGGGGAGCTGCCAGCTTTGTCGTCGGTCTCCATTGCATCACTATAAAACACACAACAAATTTCAGTCTGTACAATGTGTGCATATTAGCATTAATTGAAAATTCAATATTTAGAATTTCTTTATTTTGGTTTGGTTCATTTCAGGAGGTTTGAGTTGCACATCCAAACCTTAGAGGGCTGAATACTTACTAACACAATGGCAAATCTTTTCCTGACATGATTACAGGGTTTTAAAAGAACTCAGAAAGTCTTAACAGGCATTTCCTGCCATTAGTTCCGATAAAGCCTCAGACCCTGTAAACATGAACCAAGACAAAGTGCTTCAGCCTTAGAATTAATTACTCTTTGTCCCTGCCTACCTCTCTTTGTCTGGTGTGGGCACGGTGCCTGTATTTGTGGAGCCAGGGACTGCAGGAATAGGTGTGCCAACAGTACGCAAGTTCTGAATGACAGAAGACAGGAACTGCTGGCTGGCACTCTCATAGAGGTCAAAACAGATCTGGTAAGCCATTAGCAAGTTGTCCTCCTTCACCAGCTTCTCCAGAATGTCACTCACAGCTTGCGGGTCGTCCAGGAATATCAGGCACTGGAGTGGGGAGAAGAGAGACAATTGGAGAGTGAGGTTAGTTTAAGACAGTTTTGGAAAACTTGTGAAAATACAGCTATTCATGTGATCAGTATATAGCATCACTCACAATAGATACACTACATATATCACCCAAATATGTCTTAATAGAACTGTTGGTTTGGTTGATCAATGCTACAGTCTCTTATCTAACAAAAAATGCCAGCCATGGTGTTTTCAGCTTTCCATATGAATGTATGCTGCATATAAAACTCAGCATCTTTGGGGATCGGACTGCTAATCTGAAATCTTTTAACATTTTGCTTTTGTGTCCATTTAGCTGCAAAAAAGTGAACTCTTTGGAGTCACGAAGACTGTGACTGCATATAAAATAAGGACTTACAAATGTCAGAAAATAGTAAAATGAAGACAAAACGAACAGTCTATGTAGTAAAAGACCTGGCTGCCAGGTCAGGCACAGGTTCTATTACTCCAAAACCTAATTTAACCGCATCTTTCCATCAATATCCTCTCATGCTATTTTTCCACCACCGAGGTGCCGGTGCTCGTGCCGGTTTCAATGAACCGGCGAAATGCTTAAGAACAAGTTTGCATTTCCCCCGGGCTTTGTGAACTGATCTTTTACGTATGAGTGTGGGCAGGTTTTCGTCTGGACACGGAAGCCGAAGAACACAAACGTGGGAGAATATGCTCCCCTTTCTTCTGCTGTGAACCCATTTTACGATCCAAACAAAACTACTGCAGCACCTGTGTGTAGCACATAGGTAAACATAGACAGCGATTACGAGCGCAACGACAAGCACGCAATTTTTGTCCTTTTAACAGTGATATTAACTGATATAAAGCAGCAAGTTCAGCCTTAGAGCCCAACCTAATTCACAGCCATGAAAATCACATTGCTTTTCTCATGTAATACACACCATGCAGTGAAATAGCGGTAGAAAACTTCACGTGGAGACGGCAGAGTCACGCCCCTCTGCCGCTTTCGTCACATGTTCTTGGTTCAAGACCAGCTAGCTTGCAGGGCCCGAGTTGAACCGGTACCGGAACCCCGTCGGTGGAAAAGAAGCCTCAGTGGTCCTACCTGACCTCATGTCATTATTGGACATTTTTCAGTGGTTTTCAGTAACCTTCTCCAGAAACATTAAACCTAACCATAACATGGCAATCTTTGGATGTTCTGCAGAAACCCTCGAACTTCCACCTGGCATTCTGATGTACTGCATCTAGGAATAGTGGTTTCCAATAAACTTATTCTTTTAACTTGGAAGTCTACATCTCCCATTACCTTTGCACATTAGATTAAGGAGATGTTATCTGTTATACAATTGGAAGAATTCAGTGGCGGGCCGTCAGGGCCTGCAAGGCCTCGTCTGCAGGCCTAAAAAATATCTGAATCATATTAATTACATTTTTTCCATCAACACTTGTTAAATAATTCCAAATGGTCTGTAGGGTTCCTTTCATAACTTTTCCCGTGGTCGCGCTGTTTCCAGACGTGTATTTTCATATTAAAGCAGTTAACCAATCACATTTCAGCCATCATTTAATCTGCCCGGAGGCCTTCAGAATCACTTCTGCAGGCCCCTGTAGCATAAAATAAGCGTCTGCCAACCTGTTGCTTCAACCAATCAGATTTTGATTTGGCCGCACCAACGCCTTCTCGAAGGCGTAGGCGTAGTCAGCATATTCATACACTTTGATTGGATAGTCAGAGCACGTACTAGCGAGACCTAGCAAACTGCGTCTGTAGCGAGATGCACAAGCAAAAATATAGTTGTGTTGATTTTGTCAACCCACAATGGCTGAAAGAGGAGAAGAAATGGGTTTGGTTGCAGATTTATTGTCAAAGCCATTTTCAAGAGAGACTTTTCAAGAAAAGCTGGATATCATTAAGAAAGGTCCAGCAACTCTGAAGCTAGCAAGCCTGTCACAACCGGGAAAAGAATTTGTTGGCTGCTTTCAGTCCACTAATTACAAACTCTCTGGCGCCGAGGAACACTGCAAACTGTATTGCT
>VUQK01018571.1:10636-28946 GCA_015106715.1 Bujurquina vittata | reverse complement strand
GTCACATTTCCGATACAGAACTTAATGTAGTCTAGTACCGTCCCTGTGAATGTTTCCAGGTCCTCATGTTCAAATAAGTCCCAATCTGTGTGTGTGAAACAGTCCTGTAGGTCGGAGAGTGCGTTTTGGGGCCATGTTGTAATGGTTTTTACAGTAGGCCTAGCTCTCCGTTAGAGGGGTGTATGCTGGGGTGAGCAGCAGGGAAAGATGGTCGGACTGGCCAGGTGGGGAGGGGGTTGGCTCTGTAAGCGTGCTTAATGTTGGAGTAAACATGGTCAAGAGTGTTCTCCCCTCTAGTGGACATTTGACATGTTGGTGGAATTTCGGGAGTACAGTCTTTAATTGGCCTTGTTAAAGTCTCCCGCATAATATGAACACCGTCGGGGTGGGCCCGCTGCTGTTCATTAATGGTGTTCAGCAGGACAGAGAGCGCCGTGCTAACATTAGCATCGGGAGCTATATACACGGCAGTGACGATCACTACTGTTAGCTCTCTAGGCAGAAAGAAAGGCCGACATCTTACAGACATGTACTCGAGGTCTGGGGAACAATGTTTGTCTATTATTGTTCCGTTGTTACACCAGTCCTCATCCACGTAAATACAGAGACCCCCTCCCCTAGTCTTACCTGAATCCTTTGTCCGATCGTAGCGTAGCAGAGTGCTGCCTAGCATCGGGGATCTGCGGGTTAAGCCAGGTCTTGGTAATAATCATTACACAACAGTCACGAATATAGCGATTTCCGGCTAGCTGTAACTCTAGGTTGTCCGTTTTATTTACCATGGATCTGGCGTTGGAGAGATACAGGCTCGGCAAAGGAGGCCTATATGGTTGGCGTTTTAACTTCAGCATGCAGCCGGACCTGCAGCCCCGCTTCTGCTTCCTCTCCATCCGCTGTCGATGGCGCCTGCCAGATCCGATAACAATCCACGGAGCACCCGGCGGCCTCGCTATGTCGTCTGGAATGTTGTGAGTGTAGTGAAAATCACTCGATACTGATAACTTGTGCCAGTAGCCGATGTCCACAAGATCCTGGTGTGTGTAGCAGTAGTTTGCCGAGATAAAACTAGCCAATAAGAAATAAAAAAAGTACAAAAAAGAGCACCGAGTGGAGAAGCCGTGAGCCGCTGCGTCTGTGCGCGCCGCGATCTTGAAAACTTAAAAGCAAGTTCCTTTTTTTCCCAAGTAAAATATGTTACGCATCATGTGATGGTACAATGTCAAAACACTGTCGGGAGGGAAGGAGCAAAGTGTGCCTGCTCTGTGCTGTGACAGGAGTGGCACTTAAATGGGCAGTCATCTCGCATTATTGATGAAACCGCAGCACTGCAAACAGGAGAGAAACTGAAGCTAAAGTATCGATCTCATTACACCGGTATTGATCAACACTGGTATTGATATTATTGATATTTGGATCGATATGCCCACCACTGGTTAGCACTGCTGCCTCACAGTTAGAATACCACCTGGAAAGCCTGGGTTCAATTCCACCTGGGCTCGGGCCTCTCTCGCTCTGTGTGGAGTTTGCATGTTCTCCCCGTGTCTGCGTGGGTTCTCCCCAGGTACTCCGGTTTCCACCCAAAGACATGCACTTACTGGGGTCAGGTTGGCTGTGCTAAATTGCCCATAGGTGTGAGTGTGTATGGTTGTCTGCCTCTGTGTTAGCCCTGCAACAGGCGGGCAATCTGTACAACCTGTACAGGGTGTACCCTGTCCAGACTGTTTGTGATATTCATTAGCTATCTTTTATGGATAATCATTGATTTCTGTTAAAAAAGTAGCGTGCATCTGTCTGCTTGGATGTTAAAGTTTGTATATTTAAAACCATGACTGTGGAGGCAAGTGTAAAAAGCAGAAAACTGGCAAACTGTAACCACATTATGAGGTGCCCATACGGCCAGGTGATGGTGGGAGTTACCGGATCATACTGCTCTGTGCCTTTCCCAGAACCGCTAGCTATGCGGTTTCCCTTTCACCTGTTGCTCTTTCAAAGTAAAGTCAGTTCAGCACTGCTACTTGTGAGGCCTTTAGGGAATCTCAACATTTTGTTTTGTGCCCCAGTAGACTGCATGTTTAACATTTTCATTCATTACAACCAACTTGCTAATACTGTCCCCTTATGCTCTTACCTGTTGTGACACACACATGTATCCTGCAGTGTCTGGGGCTGGGACGTCGTAGGTTATGGGTTTGGGCCTCAGTGGAACAGGCTAATCTCAGCGAATGCTTGATTGGATTGGGATTTGGGGAGTTTGGCGGCTGGGGCAGTGCCTTTGGCTCTTTGTTGTGTTCAAGTCTTTTCGGAGCAGTTTGGATGTGTGGAGGTGTTCTGTTTCTTTCTGGAGGTGGCTGGCCTCACCACGGATTGCTCTTGCCATGGAGCTGCCCTTGGTCTGCAGCAGTGTTCAATGTGACATCCACATGATTGCCAGAAGAAAATACTGGATTGTAATGAGATGATTAATTATTTTCACTTTACCTTTACCACAGAAATTAGTAACTAAATAAAATAACCTGGGTCACACTCTGTCCTTCAAAAGCGCATAAGTTTGTTTGGACACATCGGCCACCCCGTGACACATAAAGTCTAAACCTGTGAGAAACTCTAATGAAATTTGGGCACAAATGAATGTTTCTCAAGTATGACTCTGTTCATTTGCACCAAAGAATCATTAAAAAGAATTGAATCATTGGGGGAATTATCATTATCA
The DNA here is from genome assembly GCA_015106715.1 of Bujurquina vittata. Classification (NCBI taxonomy): domain Eukaryota; kingdom Metazoa; phylum Chordata; class Actinopteri; order Cichliformes; family Cichlidae; genus Bujurquina; species Bujurquina vittata. Next base: position 26,236 of record VUQK01018571.1, on the reverse strand, counting down.
CCACAGCGTGGTAATGAACAAGATTTGTCTAATGAACAGTATTGTTCTCTGTACTCTGATGAAAGAGCTGCTACAATATACTCTGTCACACTTGCAAATGGACATAAATATACTTTCTGACTGTCAATGCAAGAACAGAATCTCTGCTTCAAAGACAGGAGGTTCAGAGTTTGCACCGGTACAAAAAGCAAAAACCGTACCTGAAGTAAATCGGGGAATGGTGAGAATATAGACTGTATGCAAAAGACGTACATAAAAATGTGGCGTCACCTTTGGGGTCCGGCATGATGGCCAACTTGTTTTTGTGTGGATCTGAATGAAAAACAAAACAAAAACAAAAAAAAAGTAATAGCGTTATTGAATTGAGATTTGATGACTGTGGAGGCCATTTGACTGCAGTGAACTGACTGTCATGTTCAAGAAACCAGTTTGAGCTTTGTGATGTGACACATTATCATGTTGGAAACATCATTAGAAGATGGTACACCATGGTCATAAAGCAATGGACATGTTCAGCAGCAATACTCAGCTCAGCTGGTACTATGGGGTCCAAAGTGTGCCAAGAAAATTTCTCCCATACCCTTACACCGCCATCAGCAGACTGAGCTGTTGATACAAGGCAGGATGGATCCATGGTTTCATGTTGTTAATGCCAAATTGTGAGCCTACCATCTGAATGTTGCAGCAGAAATTGTGATTCATCAGACTAGGAAATGTTTTCCATCTTCTAATGTCCATTTTTGGTGAGCCTGTGTTAATTGTAGCCTCGGTTTCCTTTTCTTATGTGACAGGAGTGGCACCCAGTGGGGGGAAAATCCCAGCAAATTAGCAGTTTCTGAAATACTCAGACCAGGCCATCTGACACCAACAACCATGGCACATTCAAAGTCACTTAGATCTCCTTTCCTCCCCATTCTGATGTTCAGGAGTGGCTGGTAACTACATATTTTAATACAATCAAGTTAGTTTCTGCAAACAGAGCAGTTGCCCCCTGCTGGTCATTAGTAAGAATGCAGGTTAATGGTACTTCCACACTGACTTCACTGCTGTAACCTACCTTGCAGTTGTCACAGTCTTTGCCTGGGTGCAGTATATTTCTACATAAGGAGACCACTTTGATGGGGATAACAGCCAGTTACCCTTTAATGTTCATTAGATGGCTACATACATGCTAATAAGTTTTAAAAAAAGATTAGTTTCCCTAGAAAAAGTGAGATTTCTTATTTGCTGATGATCAAAAGACATGTAATAATAATAATAATAATAATATTACTATTATAATAACATTATAATATTAATTATTATAATAAGTGTCTAGCTGGTATAGTTTACAAAGTCCATTATAATTTTACACATTTTAACATTAATTTTAACATTTTAACTTAAACCAAACATACGTTGGGCAGAGAATCTGCTTGTCATAAACAGAGTTAACGGCTAACGTATATGCAGCATCACATGCAAATGTCAACCAGTCATTAGAGTCTGCACCTCAGACCTAGCAGTAATGTGTGTAGGTCCTAAGGTAGTTAGCCTGGCATGCTAACGACTGTGGCTTTCATTAGAGCAGATAAATACTGGGGAGGTGCTACTGTCTTTTAGCTTAATAATAGAGCATTATTATGTAAATTCTCACTATAATATTGGATATGAGCATTGTCAGCAGGATAATGTTTAATCTTTCGCCAGTGTTTCAAATGCAGTATTATTCAGAATTACAGATGCCAGACTTACACACAAACACAATTAAGACAACACATACACATGTGTTCACACACCTGTTCACACATGTGCATTTGATCTCCTGAGCCTATTTCCAGAATGCCCCCGGCTTGCAGAGTCATGTCACTGAATCACTCACACACACACACACACACACACACACACACACACACACACACACACACACACACACCTGTTGCAGGAGAACACAAACGTTTCAATGCCATGGCTACTGTGAAGTTGACCCAGTTTCCATGGTGACAGAGATGGGGTCGGTTGCCAGCTGCCAATCCCTGGACACACCCATGTCTCACTGACACAGAGGGATGCAGAAATGGGTAATGAGATGGGAAGATGTCGACAGAAGAAGGACAAAAGAATCAGAGAAAGGTGTGATGATTAAAGATGAAGAGAGGGCAAAATGAGAGAGATTTAGAGCGAGGAAAGGAGGTTAAATGGAAATTGGGGAAAATAAATAGATTCAGATAGGGCATTTGAAATTGATGTACAGCAACAGGTAAGGATAAATATTATAACAGAAGAAAACATACATTTGGTGGGGTAGGAAAATGAGTGAGGGGAACTGCACACTCATTGATTAATGAGTTATCAGCCAATGAGCATAGCCTGGTTTATCCTCATTTTTGACTCTAAAGATAAATTACAAATTTCACTTCATGTTGTGTTCAAGAAGATATGAAACTAACAATTGAGCCCAAAAGCTAGTCAGAAAGTAGTTTACTGAGGCCACAGAGCAAAGGAAGCAAGACTTCTATATAACTGCTGGCCTTTAAATACAGTGCAGGTTTTCAGCACTTGTGCATTGGGTTTATTGTCTTAGACAAAACAGCCCTCAGTTTCATCACTCTGTGACCTCAGTAAACTCCTTTCTGATGAGGTTATGGGCACAGTTGCTCCTTTCAGGCCATTTTGTTATTTATTATTTATCACTGTAAGATTTGGAAAAGAGGATTGTCCAGCATGTGCTCAGTGGCTAACAGGTTGTTCTTCACTTGACCTCCAAATTCCCCAGAATTTCATACAGTATTCTGAAGCTTCTGTAAGCGAACGGCACCGTCACCAGTCTCATCAGAGCATCAGGTGGCATAATAGAAACCTACTGTACCTACACAATAGGCAGGTAGTTTTAATGTCGCGTCTGACCGGTGATTGTGGTCATTTCACTGCCCTCCTCTTCTCCCGCTTCATCCTCTGCTCAATAGCACAGCTAATTAAGGATCTGTCAGACTACCTTCTTGCCCTCTTCCTCTTTTTCCCTCTGAGCATGCCTTAATCCTCTTTCTATGTTAAGTCACTGGTGTGGAGTCATTGTCCAATCCGAGGTAATCGGGCCCTCTACCCCCACATGTTCTCCCCTCAATTCATCTCTCTCTGTCTGCTCCCTTTTTGTCCCCTCATGATTAACGATTGAGTGCCCAAGGTGGTACATCCATTGGTCGGCTTAAAGACAGAGTCATTAACAACAGACAGTGGTCCTGAGAGGTGAGAGCCATTAGCTGGGGGAAAGAAAAGGGCAAAAAGAAAGTTTCAGTGAAAGAACTGAATATTGAATTTAAGCCCCCCTAAACCCCCATATATATATATATATATATATATATATATGTGTGTTTCCAGCAATGACAAGTAAGTCTGTGCAGAAGCAGCTATAGAGCTATAGAGCATAAAGCCCTCATGAATGCAGGGTGGGCTTCCACATCTCCTGTGAGAAGCTCATTGGATGAAAGTCCATGTTTCTGGCACAGGAAACTCTCTACTTTCTACAATCTCTCTGAACTATATAAATTTCCTTGGCACAGTAGGGTGCTGGATTTATTTCCTGAAGACAGATCCCTGCTATCCTTGTCTCCTTCAATTCAATCTCCACATGTTTATTGCACCTCCACTCCTGCCTGGTATTAAAATAGTAAAATTTATTGGTTGAAATAAAGCTAAATAAATATGAATTTGAATTTAAAGGGTGCAAAAAAAAATTGTTTGAATTTGAATTTGAAGTAGACCACAGCACAGGACTCCATGGAACTGCACTGCATGTATGCAACATGTACATGCCGCCACACTGCACACAGCGGCACAGTGCTGAGCACATCTGATGATAGCCCTTTATGGCAGTTCATGACTTCCACATAGCAGGCAGTGCTATGAAGTAGAATGACTTACGTGTTCCAGAAATGGAATTGCCCTTTCAAAAGCAGACTTGCATTAATGCTGCAGAAGCCTATTTTAATCTAAAAATGTGGATTCTTAAATACCATCCTTAAATAAATACATGATCTGTATAAAAGAGACAACTTTCATGCCATACTACACTGCTACAAAGTGGGTACAAAGTTACAGTAATGTGTGCCTTTGCATGATAAGTTGTGGAGATAAGTTGAAAAGCAGTCCTGATTATGCGTTTTAGACTTTCAGGTTTCACTGAATGAAAATACTTCCATGATGGAGTGATTCGTCTCATCAGCAAGCTGATTATCTAACTCTGGTTTTCTATTCAGTCAGCTCATTTAAAAAAAAAAAAAAAAGCTCAACTCTCTCTGCCTTTCTGGAATGTCGACACAATACTAGTACTACTACTAATAACAATAATGATATTATCCTTCTGGATAGACACCTGTTATTTACACAACCCCACCTTTCTGTGGATGTCGGGCTTTCCTGCACACATGTTGTGTTTTTATTGGTCTGTGCTCGTCTTGCCGGAGGCAGGTCGTTTCTATCTAAACAGCCAAATAAAATGGCAGAAGCTGACCTGCGATGAAGAGGCCATCTCAAGACATTTTCAGTAATCTCTTTACATCACCACAGATGGGAGAGAAGAAGGGAAATTAAAAAGGAGAGAGGAGATCGAGGTGAAAAGGCAAAGGTGGGTCATCTACAGAAGAGCAAGGAGCAAAATCTGATCAGTCTTCTTTTAGCGCTCAGCGGAGCCTGCTCCAGACGCAGCAGTAGGTTTGAATCATGAAAAAGTGACAGTAAAAGTTGTTGAACACTGTGTGAAGTCGAATGACTTTGCCCTATCAGTCCATAAAAACTGAAACACACACACACACACACACGCAGAGTGTTCAAGGCTGTGTTTAATCATCAGTGCTGGTAATTAGCTGCTATGTCTCCTAGACACTCATCATCTCCCCCTCACACACCCTCATTGTCACCCTTGAGAGTTTATGAGAAGGGGATTAAAAAGAAGAAGGACGGGAGGAAAGGCAGAACAGAAGAACAGAGAAGATGAGTAAAAAATATGGATCAAATACAGAAGAACCAATGTGAAAATTCCTTCGAAATGACCTACAATTCATGAATCCTTTCTGATATGATAAGTCTAGACTTCACTTAGACAACTTGGATCCCACTTACCATCAATAACACAACTGACTAGATCAGAGTGCTCTACGATATGAGAACTCCTACACTGAGGAAGCATTTGAGACTGAAATGCGACTGTGCTGACTGAGATGCATTCTCTTCAAAAAGCTGTAAATGCATCAGTCAAGTGAAAGTGTGTAGAAATAGCCTCTACAGGGCCTGTCCCCAGTGACAACGCAAGCTGACATTGAAATTAGCCGTTATTCTCTCAGGACTTTGAGACACAGAGAGGAAAAGCTCCAGTGCATTCATTATGTAACATCATACTCACATCAAAAGCTGTTAACGTTTACATGATTTTGGAGTCAATCTGAGCACACAGATCTGTTTGAGCAGTGATCTCTATCACACACTGTGTATAAAAGATGGAAATGAGGAAGGGCAATATTAGCCATAAAGCATTTTAACACTGGAGTCTAGACTGCAGGAAGTGGCTTGCTTTCAGAGCTGACCTCAAGTGCCCATTTGTAGGAATGTCATTTTTGGTACTTGGAAAACACATCTTGTCTTTTTTAAAACAAACTTTTTAAAAAACAAAACAAAACAAAACAAAACAAAAACACAAAACTTTTAAGTTATTTATGGTTTTGTACATCTAGCTTATGTTTAATTAGTTGGATTATGAACCTAGTTTCCAGTGACTAAAAGTCACTCACTGTATGAGTGGTTCATGCAATGAGCACTGTGCAAGTTTTAATAAATTATAAAGAATGTAAAGTTTGCTGGCTGTAGGGCAGCACAGTGCTGTGGTGGTTAGCAGTGTCACAGCAAGAAGATCCCGGCTTTTAATTCAAGCTGAGGACTTTCTGTGTGGCGTTTGCATGTTCTCCCCATATCTGACCTCTTCCCACAGTCCAAAGGCAGTCATGAGGTTAATTGGTGATTCTAAATTGGCTGTAGGTGTGAGTGGCTGTCTGTCTCTATGTGTTAGCTCTGCAACAGACAGGTGACCTGTCCAGGATGTACCCTGCCCTGTGACAGCTGGGATAGGCTCCCGTGCCTCTGTGACCCTGAACTAGCTCCAAAATCTCCAGTTGTGATTGTCTTCTTAAAACAGTTATTGACTGAATGACAGAGTAGTCACGAGGGACAGAAGACAACAGGAGGAAAAAGAAGGATTGAAGAAAGAGGAGAAGGGAGGGAATAGCTGGTGGAATGAGGTGCATGGGGGGGGTGTTCTTTGTTGAGAGTGGAAAGGTCAATTTTACAGTTTACAGGACATTTCTGCACGGGCTTAAGCACCACACGCACACACAACCTCAGATGGACATTCAGGCATGAATGGAGGTTTGAATTTCACTGTCACGCTGCCAACCTACCCGTCAACTGTGTGATTTCGATTATATCAGCTCTTAGTGCAACCTGTTGTTATTCACACTTAATGTATCTTTCAGGTCTTTTGTTTTTATTATTATAGCAGACTGGAAAATACCAGGAAGTTCTTCACTTATTGTAGAAAAAACAAAACTACTTTTTAAATTAAAAAATTAGCTCATTTCTGAAGTGTCAATAGAACAAATGGGACAAGAAGGAATTGAGCAAACCCTGACTGATGCCAAAGTGAGGAGATCAGTGAGGCCAGGCAAGATGAAAGGGGGAAGAGAGGGATGAGAAGATGAGGACAGGCTAGATGGGTCGTCTCCCATAGCAACTCTCTGTTGCTGATGGACATATTCACTCATGAATATTCATAGAGGTAAAAAGGAGGGAGGGAGGTTCATACTATATTCATGCCGTTTTCAATTAAGCATATTTCAATTAGAAGGCGAGAGATTCATTTCATATCAATTAATGTGGTTTCAATAATACATATTTGAATTACAGGGAGGAGAAGAAAGAGGATGGCAGAAAGACAAATTGGAAAAATAACGACGTGATTTTTGTTAAAATATGATTGAAGGGCTTGAGAAAAAATGTTGAGCTCATTGCTGGGGTACAGTTTTGGAAACATGCTTCTTTACTGAATTTCACACTCTTTTTGGCGCAGTAACTATAAAATTGCAGTCAAGTGCCAACAAGTTAAATTTGTTGATACTTGATTATGAATCCTGGTCTCATGTGCTGACCAGTTGGTGTTTCACGAAAGCTTGTGTTTTGCTGTGTCTCAAATTGTTCGCTTTTGTACTTACACTTCCTATTTTGAGGTTGGCCTTAGTACTTTAGCAAATGCAGGAGTGTTACACATTGCAGAGTCAGTGTAAAAGATGGACGTAGCTGCTGTGATGTCACCCGTTGGTTTATGAAGTCCTGTTTTGATGCCCTGCGATGAGCGTTTCTGCTGTTTGATTGCAAAAAAACAAAACAAACACACTTGCTAACCAAGCTACCTAGCATGACTTAAAAACTTACCACCCTACTGCCCAAATATACTGTAGTAACTTTTGGCTCCAACAATACAAAAAAACCCCAACAAACTATCAAACTAAAAAACACAAAAATACCAGCAGCCAAAATGCTGACGTTAAGGCTCGAAAATACACTCCCAAAACCAAAGTGTGACGTTTTGGACTGTTAACTTGACTGGCATTTTGGATGTGTGACTATAAGGTCAAGTGAAAAAGGCCCCGGTGTCACAGAGGCCTGGAGACCACTCAGGGACCATTTGTGAGGGAGAAATACATATTCCTTGAGCAGCTGGCAAGTGGTTGCTGGAGGTTAATAAGAAATCCCTAAAATAAGAAATCCCATTTTTATAATGGCAATCATTGTGAAATCAGTTGCTTAAGCTCCAGTCACACAGTCCTAAAGACCGGTCAGTGACCCCCTCAGAAGGTGGAACGTTCTCTGTTTGAGGTTTGCGTCACACTTCTTCAGTTTTTACTACTGCTCAGTTAGTAGTGTTTGTGACCAGATCCAACCAGCATTGCCAGCTTAACTAGCTTACCTTGTAATGAAGGACACATACACTCATGCCAGAGAAAATAATAAGTGCGTGTTGCAGTGCTCCTGCAGAGACATGGACATTCGCCTTGTGCTGAAGGTTGTATCATTCCCAAACGAGAGGCCCTGGCTGACCTTGGTTAATCACACTCTTTTTATCTGTTAGAACTCAGTTTTTCTCTTACAATATCAAATACATTTTCATGCATCAAGAAAATAGTAAAGGTAGTTCTGTTCAATTTTAGCTCACAGAAGTTGATTTCTAATCAAATCTGATTTACAACATGTAGGCTCAGACAAAATAAAAATGGAAGTTGCAGTCTGGATTCTGTTAGTAACAACAACAGTGCATTGGTGTGTTTGGAATGATAAAAATCAATACATGCAAGCTGACTATTATGTAACTATTTAGGACATTTGATTTGAAGCTCTGCCATATGACAAAATGTATAAGATAATTCTCTGCAGCCACTGTTTTTCTTTAGAAATCAGATATGTGCCTCAAGGGGTCTGAGTCTGTTTTCAATTTTGTGGTCAATTTTACAGAGAAAACCCAATAATCAAAAACGACCTCCTATGAGCAAGCACTTGCCAACGGTGGGAAGGAAAAACTCGCTTTTAACAGGAAGGACCTTCTAAATAGGTGATGCAGTGTGTTGTTTTTTGTGCTTTGCATATACAGGCTGTTTTTTTTTACCCAAGAATAAATTGCGTGTCTCAATTTGGGTACTTCTTAGTATAAAAAACACAAAGAGCCTGAATGTGAGGATATGACATGCTCAGTGTAACTTGTGACTGTCACTTTTAGTCAGTGAGCATACCCTTTCTGGCTGTAACAAAGCTCATACTATACAAAATAAAATTCACATTTTATTATTATGATCTTAAACTAGAGATTGAACCTATAAATTCACCAGGAGAGTGTTTACTGACCAAGGAAGTCAAAGTACCGTTTTCTCATAGACTTCTATCTGACCAGACATCTTTCTGCAATCAGAGGTGCCTACCGCTGCTGGGTGACCCCCCCCCCTTTTTTTCTGGTTTAGAGTCAAGATTGCAACAAATAAGGTTGAGAAGTATATGCATAACTTTTTACCATTATACCACTGTATACCATAGCTATAATAGAAAAACAAAACCAGAAAGTGTAAGCATGGAAGCCTGAAATAGCAGGTCTTTTGTACTTCACTGCGCTAACTGGACAGGTGTTATAATCAAATACAACTTAACTTTATCTTTAAAGGAGGAAAGTGTGCTACAGAGTGAATCCAAAGCCCAGGGAGAGCAGCGCATCAGTCATGGCTGTCAGTCATCAGCCATATGAAAGTCATAAAAACCATTTGTAAGGCTTTACTTTTCTTTTCCGGTGACTGTGATTGATGTCAGTCAGGGTACCTGTCATAAGAGTTATCTAGTGTTACTGTTCTGTCTGGTGTTTGACTCCGTGTGGGCTTGAACTAGGGCTGGACAATATCATATCATTCATGATAATACCGGTTAAAAAAAATCTTGCCCGGAAAAATAAATTATATCATGATATGCTAATTTCATGGCGCAAATACGTCACCCCACCATGCAGCAAATTATGCTCATGTAGGTCATGCAGCGTTGCCGACTTAGTAACTTTGTTGCTAGGCTTTTTCCTCCGAAAAGCGAATAGCGACAAATGTAGCTAGTTTTTCCAGTGACGTCAGAGAGTTCTGGAAACCTGAAATCCTCCGCTGTCTCCGTGTTTTGTGTCTTTGTACTGTGTCCGTTCTTACGCTTTGGCGTCGCTCGGACCACCAAGAGTATCTGGCTGTTGGGTTGTACCGTAAGTCATGTGACCTTAATAACGGAAGTGAGTCTTTTTCATGTGTTCATGATTCAGCCGCCAGACACGTATATGCCGTATTGAGCAGGTGGACCCGTTGCTGCAATACGTCGGTGCATATGTCTGTGGATTTACTGAGCTAGCGAGAAACTTTCTGACTGAAGGAATTTTGTTCATTCAGTCTGTTTACATGCTCTCTTATTAGCACAGAGTACTGGCTGTACAGGAGTACACACAGGAGGAAGTACTTTGGTAAAGTCTACTTCACTGCAAACTGTTTTTTAAAGAATAAGTCAGCCTTTTGCTGTTTTTGCTCAGTATCTTTTCTGTTTAAATTATAATAGGAGAGCTGTGAGTGTTTTGTTATAGAGGAAAAAAGCATTATTTATTTGAGAAGCATTATTATTTAAATATGCCAATAGTTTATTTTCTCATGTACATCTACAGCTGAATGTTTTTTTTTTTTAAAGTGCCCCTGTGACTCAAGTGCCTTTTTGTTTATACCTTTTGGGAAGAAAAAAAAATATATATACATGCACATATATATATATTGTATATCGCCATTCAGCTAAAAAATATCGTGATATTATTTTTGGTCCATATCGCCCAGCCCTAGCTTGAATCCAGTTTTCCTGCCTGTTCTGACAAGTAAATACCTACCACAGAAAAACAGGAAAGCAGAGGCTAAATGACTCATTTTACAAGGTGAAGTTGAGCGAGAAGTACCAGAAAAATACACAGTGCCGTGTACTTTTTGTTGTGACTGGAGCTGTTTTCCTTCACAGCTTTTCACTACAGTCTCTCTCTCTCTCTCTCTCTCTCTCTCTGCTTCAGCGGCAGGACGCGAGGGCACGGGAGCGCGCACTCGTTGCGAGCGGGTTTTATTGACGTGCCGCTCCGTCGAATCAGATGAGAAAGGCTCCGCCTTTAAACAGAGACCTAGCCAATCTCCGCGCCGGGCAGGCGGGCTTTATGCAAATGTGTTGGCAAGGGAGACGCAGCGGTTCATTCATCTGCTTCCAGAGAGAGAGGTGAGTTAACGCGAAGGTTATTTTACATTAGGGAACAATTGTTTTGGAGCAAAAACACCGCCGTGAGAATAGCTAGAAAGCAAAAGAGAGGCTTTTGTTTTCTGGCTAAAAGGAGCTTAATCTTCTTCCACACATTACTGGGTAAGTGGAGGACATTTATTTGTCATATTTGTAAATAGTCTGTTTTCATGAATTTCAGATTAATGTGTGCAGGGGGTGGCGAGAGTGTGTCGAAATTGCCTTTAATTGTTAACTAAGAAAAGCAGTAAGTGATTAAAACAAGAAGGCATATGGATACTATTTTGCTTGGCTGGTATCCAGGAAGGATGAACTTAACTCTCAGCCCTGTTCGTGTCAGTGTGATGCTCTTATTTAGCACTGCAAATGAATCAAAGTCGGTGTTTTAGGTGGACAGGACTGCCTTTGTTGAGCAAATAGTGCTTTAAGTGTTTTGCTCAAGGACACTTGGGGCTGTAGGGCCAATTGAACTTGGATTCATGTTTCCTTGTTCAAAACAGAAGAGGCACTCTGGTGAGGACAGCACTCATTATCACCCTGGTGTTTGTTACATTTTGTGAGTCATTTTAAAAGAATAAGCTGTTTTCTTCTGCCTTTACCTGAAAATGCAGCGCTCGGGGAGTCAGAGCTAGGATGCCCTTCATGCTTTAGGAGCAAGAAGTGGCTGAACAAAATAAAGCTCCCTCTGTGTTTAAAGAGTGAAACTGGACTCTGACTCTGTTCTGTTAATGGCTTCATATAAGCGTGCAAAAGGTGGTTGCATAAAATTGTTTTTTGGAGGATACACGGAGGCTCTGACCGCCCCCTGAGTGCATGGTTGCGCTAAATGTAACAAGTGTTTTATATAAGGAGTCAGTGTTTGTGTGTTTGCAAGAGAAAACTGTATCTATGAGTCATTTGCTGTTGACCTGTGAGAGTGCAGAGTGAGGGAGAGATGGGTGAACAAAGCAGGCTGAGCTGGTGGTTCAGTTTTATCTACATAATTCGGTCCTCTGGATAACACCAGGACAATCAATAAAACCAGCTTCAAATGTTTGTGTGTCTGTGTGTGAGTGCTGGTTCACATCACTGGTGGCCCTCTGTCTTTCAAACAGTCTTACCAAATGCATCCAAGTACCGCACCATGTGTTTGTGTGTGTATTTATTTGCTATGATGAGTCGGGATGTAGTGTTTGTTGTTTAAGTTCATAACAGAGCGCAGCAGTATACCATAAAGCAGAAAGACACAAGCACATCCATGATGGACTCGGATGTGGCAGTGACAAATTAGATTGGGTGTGTGGTCCTTTGGCTGCCAGCCTTTAACTGAACAGTGGCAGGTCCTTAGTGCACAACAGGTTTCAGACCTGAGGAGTACACATTCAGTTTTTCAGGTTTGCTGTAAAGTAGAGATGCACCAATCAACCAGACAAGACTGGAATTGGCCAATTTCCTGCACGCTTGACCCAGACTGGTGACCAGCCGGTCAGCCTCACCTGTGTCTGATTATGAGCCGTTCTGTTCCATGCATGCGCACAGTGACGCAGGCAAATAGTTGCCCTCACACTCACAGCCACATGCTAACATATTGTTAGTGTGGAAACCCCTTGTTGTGACTGAAGACACAAAGTTTCCAAAAGTAAACCGTGGGGGGAGCACTACAAAAAATTTTGTAACGACAAATATAAGACGCTTAAATCACCCTCACCCAGCCAAGCGTAGCAACTCATAGTACCAGAGCACTTTAGTTGCTTTATTGAGAGAAAATCCTGTAACTTGCTGCATTTGGGAGAAATTGCAAAGTTTAATAAATGTTTTGGTTTTGAAAATAAAATTTTGCATTGAAGAAAAGTTGTTTGCATATGCTGTTATAGTTGATAGAAAAACCGCAAAACGGAAACTGAAATCAGCCAAGAAAATTGCCATTGGTGCATCTTTTTTATAGAAGGTCAAAAGGGAAAGTTAAAGATGCAATGATCCAACTTTTTCCAATTCCAATACGATACCATTAAGATGTGTAAGAGACTGGGAATCATTCCGTATAAGGCAGCATTCCACTTGATTTAAACATTGCTTTCCTCAATTAGTTAAAAAAAATGGGATAAATAAATAAATGTACCGTAGATGTACTGAATCCATCCATCCACCTTATTCACCTAATGTTTTTGTGCTGGTCTCATTTCAGTTAAGTGTGGGAGTCTTTACTGCTTACTTCTGTCATTTACCGTGGTGCTAGCATCTCCTTTCCTTGCTCTTGCTGTGCTGTGCACCTTCGCACACACACATAGAGTCAAGATGACAGGAGACAGGTGAAGTGAAATAATATTAATTAATTTGACAGCAGCATGTTATGTTGCGGTGTTAGACGGAGAAAGAATATCAGTCTGAATTTCTCAGTCATGTCAGCTCACTTGACCGAAGTTTGCACATAAGTAGAAAAACTATTCCAAACATACAAACTGCTGTCACTGCAGCGGCGAAATACCACCAGACTGCTAACCTTTTAATCTTAGCTTCCTCCATGCTGTGCCACCTCTCCTGCTAGCAATCGGTACAGTGCTGCAGTAGTAAACACAGAACAACGTAGAAGTGTGTTGAATAGCTCAGCCCTATGCAGAAGCCAGTTGGCAGGGATATTTGATCCAAGTATCAAATCAGTGTCTCTTTAGTTAAAGTTTAGCACATTCCAACATCACAGAAAGCCTTTTTTTTCCAATATTACAATTTTTTGCCTCATATTTAGCATTTAAAGAGCCTTCTGTTTGGTTGTGATCGGACAGCAACATCAATTCCAGGTTTCTTCAGTGTTTTAAATTATGTTTCTATGCCATTGTTTGTAGCATGGTGAGCTTATTTATACAGGCCTTTGGTCACTTTAAATCTCTGGCTTTCAGAGGTGTTCAGGTGGAATTGTGTCCTTTCACTTTTCTGCTGTTTTTAGCTGTAAAAAGATGTTTTTTTCTATTTTTTTTATATCCATCACATCTGAACTATTTCTCAACACGTAGAGTCATCTTTTCTTACTTCTTTTCAACAGGTTTTTGCTCCAATGTCAAGCTGACATTTGATGGTCATTAATTGCTACAGTGGTATGATAGAATATGTAGTAATATGTTAAAGAATATGGAACAACTTCAAATTGCTGATGTTTTTCTGTTGGCTCCCTCCATCCTGTGGAGGAAGCTCCACGCTCAGTGCTCGGTGACCTGCTGCTGTGTGGCTAAGTAAGCATCAGACACTACTGAATTGAATAGAACGGTTCCCTAGATCAGCCCACTGTCACAATACCCAATCCAGCTTTTTGAATCAGAATTGGACCAGTATCTGATCAAAATATTACCTTGGTGCATCCCTACTCAAAAAAAAAAAAATTAAAAAATCCCAGTTTCTAATCTGGTGAGACAAGTCTGATCCACAGAGAAAACCTCGCAAACTCAGATCCTAAAACATCAGATTGGCTGCAGCATCCTGGTTCAAGGCACCATTGGGTACTCTGAGGGGAAGTCGTGTTTTCAGCTGTTGTCTGTCCCAGGAGTACTTTCATTTTGAGCTTAAGTACACAATTGTAATCTTTTGTGACTGGATCTTGTATGGTCAACAAAATCTGTCTACACGTGAAAAGTACCTAAAACAACCTTTGCGGTGGATCCCACTGCAGTGGGTGTTTCCAGGGCCACATGTTGTCAGGATTACATATGCAAAGACAGATATATTCACAAGGTGAAAACAGCATCAGCTGCACTATTGTGGCTGATTGCAAAACTGCCATGTTTGTCGATTAGCTTCAGAGCAATCCATAGCAGGGACATTTATTTTGATGCCCTTGTACTCATCACATAATACGAGCAACAGGCTGTTTCCTAAACATTTGGTAAGTCGATCGCCTGATCTTTGCAGCGTTGTTACAGTCAAAGCGTCACTGTTATTTCCAACAGTGGGTGGAAAGAGGCTACAGTTACACATAACAGCTGACAGAGTGACAGATTACTGGATGGGAGAGCACATTATTATAGTTACATGCTCTTCCCTAGAAAGAAAGACCCATTGATCCACTGTGTAGTACAATAATATCAGCTTGGAGCAACATGTTACGCTACAATTTCCTGTATGTGACTGCTCATTTGAATGCGTTGTTTATTTTTCCAGTGTCCTCTTGTCTCTGTTTTCTGTTCTGTATCTGTGGATAAAAGATGCAATGACACCCCCTCCCCACCCCCCACCCTCTTTTTTTTTATTCCGTCCCCTTGTATCACTTCCATTTTGTTGTAAGCCTGTGGCCAGGTGTACTGTGCATCTGTCTCATGCATCACTGGCTCAGTGTGTGCTTTGTGTTTGTGAGGCCGGCTGGCATGAGCTGCTGCATGTGCGTCTCTTGACTGATTGATTCGTCCATTCCTGTCTCATGCTTTATTAGCCAGGGAGGCAGATGTTGCAGTATAAAAAAAATTACTGTGGGAAGGGGAGAGAGGGGATCATAGTCCCAGCTCCTGTCTGCTTGTGAATGGCTGAAAAACAAAGGAATGTTGAGTGAGGGAGTTAGGCATTATTGATGAATAACTAATGAACACCCACAGTTACTAATGGACACCATTGGTAGAGGCTTGACAGTTACAGTGAGGTACAATGGGGCCTGTGCCCATGCGCACACACACACACAAACACACACACACACACACACACACACACACACACACACACACACACACACACACTGACACACACACACACACACACACACACACAAGAAAGCGAGAAAGATAAAAAATATATCAA
>VUQK01018571.1:0-10616 GCA_015106715.1 Bujurquina vittata | reverse complement strand
CAGCCAGAGTACTACAGGGTAAAGTGTTGGAGAAGCCTAATGGCTTCGATTTTTTTCCCTTTCTCTGGCTCTCTCGAGCTTCCCATCTCCCCCTACACACACACACACACACACACCAGAAACTGTGATAGGAAAATTATTTGACAATAAAATAAACAGAAAAATTAATAACTATTAATTAATCTTTTTTTTGTCCAGAAACATTTAAGAAATTGGTTTGTGTGAACAAACACATCTAGAAGAATTGTGCTGAACTAAAGAAAAAAAAAATCAGTGAGTGGTTTTCCTCCCACACCGAGTGAGCCTTGACACTAAAATTGTCCTTAGCTGTTAAACTGTTTGTCTCCACTGTGTGTGTCAGCCATGTTATGGCTTGACAGGCTTACCCTCCTATCTAATGAATCATTTTTCCCCTTTATTGAGTCTTGCATGTCCTTTTTCATCTGTAAGTTATTTAGTATTAATTTGTTTCTAATTACCTCTGAAAACAACTACCTCAGTGACCTCACCCCCAGTGATGGGCGAGTTGTTCCCCTCGTGCCCAGATTTAGCTTCCTCTACAGAAGGCGTGTCAGTGAAATTAAGGAGGTTCATGAAATATTTCTTCCACTGCCCAGATATATATCTTCAGTGGACATCAGTAGCACCCCACCTGCACTATACACCAGCCAGAATTGCTTCAAGGCAGTCTGAAAGTCTTCTTCCATGCTTCCGAGCTCCTTCCACACCCAAAACATGAGTTTTGCTTCAGCCACTGGCCAAGTCGTATTCTGCTTGGCCTGCTGGTACGCCACCGCTCAGGTGGGGAAGGAGCCTGCCTTTTTAATTGCTCAAATATCTTTACATGAAACTATCATAGAGCAAAGTGACTATGGAGGCATACACTGTTAAATTCTGGGCCAGTGCCAATCTTTTAAATAATAATTTGGCAAATAGCTAATACCAGTATTTTATTATATTTATTATTCATGTTTATTTTGTTTTTGTTGAATCTGGAAAACAAATAAATCTTAAGTGCTTCAAGGGAGGGGCTTCAAGTTTAAAGTGTATGAATTTTACATGGGCTTACACTGTTTGGTGTGCTCACAAACAGCAATTTTATACAGTTTTCCCATTTACACAATTTTAGACCTGTTTTATGCTCAGTGTTCAGTGTTTGAGGTTTACTTTTAAATACATAAAAATATTATCTGAATATGTTTCAGTTGCATATTTAATAACGCATCCAAACACAGTTAAATAAATGTACTCAGTTTCATTTATACACATACAGATATTATTTCTTCACTGAAATTTAAATCACAGATGGTTAGGAGCTACAGACATAACCATAATAAATGATAACACTGTATATGGGCTACAAAGGTGCCAGCGCCTCCTTTTTTCTTGCTCATGGGTTTGCCAAAGTACTGATTATTAAGAGCACATTTTACTGTCCACAGTATATCCTGAGGAAATATTTCTGAAGGGCTTTCACTTTCCAAAAAGACATGGTCACTCAGCTGGATACCCTTGTATTAATTCAGAATCCATGCGAACATTGCAATTTTTGGTTTAAAATAAAACCTTTATTGTCAGTGTAGGTCATAAAATAAAATGATGTGTAGCAGAAGAAGGGCATTGTAGCCTGCTGCGATATGCCCGTAATGTATATATATTTTGCATTAAGATTGCACTGCATAAAAGCCAACAGGTTGAACCTTTATTTTACAACACTACCCAAAAATGAACTGACATACAGCAGCACACTAGGCAAAAAGAACCATTCGATGTTGAAGGCCCATCCAACAATAGGAACAAAACCACAGAGTTTCTGGGACTGAATTAAATTATCTTTTGTTTTGCTAGTTATTAAATAAAAAATTTAAACTTTTCTTACAAAATAAATAGTCAGTAGTGTGCATTGACTTTCACCGAAAGGCAAGGAGTGACTATACCCTTCCAAAAAACAATAAATAAGAACATAGAACATAAAAATAATGCTTTCTTTAAACTTTTAACTTACGGTGTGCAAAATCTCACAGCTAAATGTCAGTAAATTGCAGATTGCAGTCGTTTATATGCCGTGAGCGTCGACTGTCAGCATGCTATTTATTCAGGTGGGGTCCATGTTTATTTACACTGGAGGAGACTGTAAAACTGTGTCTGAGTCTAGTATCGGTCAATGATTCAGTAAAGCTCACTTCTGTATGATGACAGTGATGCTGAGGTGAGTTGTTGAGGATATCCTGAACTTCTCTAGCGTATTTTCTAGGTAGTGAAACTGTCTTTGAGGTGGAGCTAACATTGTTGGACCCAGACACTTAGTGAATAAACTCTCATAGAATGTGAGAATTTAATCAAACTGTTTATCAGAGGGAAAGTGTGATTTTTAGGCTATTTGTCATTATGTTAGCTTATAACCAGCAACTGCTGTTTAGCTGGCTCATTGTCAGCTGTCTGGAAATGGGAGGGTTACATGCCTAATCTGCTGACAATAAGTACGTTCACAATATCAGTAATATATAAGTGCACTTACGCACTTTTTGTGTGTGTTAGAGCCCTGACTTCAAAGCTGTGGTGGAGGAGAAACAGACATGATGAGAAAGAGATTATTAAAATATTTATGTAAAATTGTTAAATGGTCATATATAGTTTCAAAGTAAAGCATGCCAAATATTTGGCCAGTCTTTAGCCAGTTGGGGGAGCATGGATGTCAATTTCCATATCTCTCTCTCTCTCTCTCTCTCTCTCTCTCTCTATCTATCTATCTATCTATCTATCTATCTATCTATCTATCTATCTATCTATCTATCTATCTATCTATCTATCTATCTATCTATCTATCTACCACTTTTGTTGGAATACTTAAGCATGGCTGTGCAGGTTGGTTAGAGTGCAGACAGAAACACTAAAACCTTATAGCCAACAATTATTGCAGCAGTCAGAAATGAATCACCCAGACTTCAATAAATGTGCAGCAATTGTGGCAATAAATAAAATACTAGGGTGAATAAATGATTTTTTTGAGATATGGGGGATAAAGGTTAGATGAGAGAATGATTCATAAGGGCACACACACAAGGGCACTTGCTGCTAACTAACATAGACAAAATAAAAGATGAATGTAGCCACTGTGACATCACCCACTGGTTTCTGATTCTTTGAATGACCATAATTTACAAGTAATCTTCTATTCACTGTGACCAAGTTTTAAGTGAGGTCACAGTGAAAGGAAACGAGGGCCATTTACTCAAAGACTTCTGTAGGACAGGAAGTCTTTTGCCAGCCACAAGGGTTGTCTCTTTCATTAAATCTAATTTTCAGACCCAGAAGCAACACCCTTTTTTAAAAAATACTGTCTATGGGTGTGTATCATCAGTGTTTACATTGTCTCACGCTGTCATTAAGAAGCGCTAGCCTTTCATCATGGGTAGATGCATTCTTCCTTTGACTTACAGGTTTAATCAAGTACAAAGAACAAGGTTTGTGAATTTTTTTGAGTATGTGTCACAATTGCTGGAATGCAACGTTGCTGCTGAGTTTTTCAGATCTAGTCTGGAAGAGTTTTAAGAACAACACAAGTGCCATGTGGTTCCACAATATTCAGGTGAACGCTGATATCTTTACAACTAGCATCTCCAAAACTTACACCAAAACAATCTAGTTGGATAAGTAACATTAAAGGTTAGAGAGATAATATGTAAAATTAATTATGGGGTTACTAAGGCTCTAGAGCAGCCTTATGTCCCCTTCATAAACTTCAGCATTAGCTAACTAACAACCCATTGCTGTCAACTAGCATATGGTTATGATTCTTTATGTTTACATTCACATGTGGATGTAAGCATCTCTCTCCTTGCTTGCAGTTTTAACCACATTTAATATTAGTTACAAAAATGACAAGAAATATGATTGGGTTTTGGCAGTTACCTGAGAGAATACAACACAGGTAGTTTGAAAATCTTAAGCACAACCGTGTAACTATTCTGAAGCGTATAATAATAAAAAAAAAAACGATGGGAGACATCAAAAAAACTGGCGTGTTAACTTTTCAGATACAGAGGATGATGAGACTTTTTTCCTCTAGCACTTTATCACATGACTGCATGAGAACTGAACCATGTTGCATGTTTTCCACAGTGTAATGGCCCTCTCCTCACTTCAACAGCAATATCTAATCAAACACATCAGCATCATGCGGGTTGTGGAAGACACTGGCCCATATTTAGATTTTCAATAAAATCATAGATCCAGCCCATATATATCTGTAAGCCATTTCGTCAGGTCTAGTTGGCAGCGGGACTGCTTTGATTGGCCGAAAGCCTCATTCTGTGCCGGATGGTGGTTTGGCAGTGAGCTGGGCAACTGTTGTCAAGGCGACATATTGTTCAATTTCATTTTTGATGGCTTGGCGTGCTGCCATAAAGACCATTCCGGTTGGGCTTCCTCATTCACATATCAATAGGCTGGCCATCCATGTCTCATCAGACCTCTCTATATTCTTTTATTCGGTTCCTTCACTTTCTCTTTAAAACACACACACACACACACACACACACACACACACACACACACACACACACACACACTGCAGTTCATAGGGCAGCTGATATTGGACTGGTATGTGATTGATTGTTCCTCTATTGCTGTTACGGTACATCGTACTTTTTCCACTCTCACAAAGGTTATTGCCATTGCAAACACAAAGCAAAAACACACACACATATGAAACTGGAAAGTGTATGGGAGCCCAGCTTGCCATTTTTGCTCTCCTTCCAACTCAATTACAGCTTTTGCCAGCTAATCATTTCCAGCCACCGGGACACCAACACATTTTCCTCTCTGGGATCTATTTGGTTAAATCCAGACTGCACGAACATCATAATGACTGCGTATTCAGCCTTGCCTTGTTCCTTGTGTGTAGTCTCTTGAGTGCACCGAGTGTTTATGAAGGAAAATATTTGGACTCCACTAAAGAACTGTGTGAATTCAAATAAAGTAATATAGTTTAGCAGCACCATGAACAACATTCTCGTATGATATGGTCACTAAAGGCATTGGAGGTTCCTCCATTTTTCTTTAAGGAGATTAAAATATAAACGAAAAACTATTTGAAATATATTTATATGTACTGTACATGTAAATATACATATAAATGGCTGAACAAGTAAACTAACACAAAAGTGCCAAAAATACCCCTGCAGTTTCTTGAATGATCTCTGGTGGCTGGCTCCAAAAGCAAGACAGTCTCTATAGACTCCCTTGGAGATAGCATTGGGATGCACATTTACAGACTAGTACTAGTTTTTGGTTTAGCTATTGGGTGGATACACATTTTTTTTAAAATTTGGATTGGTAAGGCATGAAGTTAGGGGTATGGCGGCTTTTATTGATAGGTGTGCATCACTGCATAGGTTAGAGCACCAAAACTGGGTGTTTTGCTCTTGCACAGCACCATCAACCCCCTTTTTAGGAAACAATAGCCCAGTTTAACTGGTTTTAATTCTAAATTCTGAGATGTATGCCAATTTAACAGCATAAAACAACTGTTCCGAAATATCTAATGTGAAGTCTTCATTTTATAAATATTTTTAAGCTGACTGAGATGTACCTCCTGAAAGTTTGTACTCTTTGCTGTCACTGGTCGAATTTGGTGTAGCTGCATTGTCTGCTTTAGATGGTATAGCTATACCCCCACTGTGGAATCACTAGGAAAAAAATAAATAAGAATAGTGTACAAAGACCAAACAAAGTCAGGTGGATGATTAAAAAAATATAACAAAGGCTGATGTGTGCCCTTTCAGGATGTCCCCATCAAAGTGGACGAATGACCCCACTGAGTGGCCGAAGGTGTCATATTCTGACGTGCTGATCTAGTCTAATATTTTCATATTTGGGACAAGATGAGTCACTGTCTGGCCAGTTAAGATTTCAAGGAGACTGAGACAGAGGACAGTCTTTATTTCCTCTTTTCCTGAAAGTCTATGTGCAACAGAATTTGTGGAAGCTATGAAGATAATCTGCCAGTGAGTGGAGCCTTCCCTCAGGCAGAAGAATTCATAACAAAGCAAAATTGGTTTGTTTTATATAATAACAGGTAACGTAGTGTTGCAAACATTCACAGCCTCAAAGGCATTTTCTACATTCATTATAAAGTCTGAAAGTCTGCAAAAGCACACAAAATACAATGGAAACAGAACAAAATAGAAAAGAAATACCACAAATGCTCACAAAAAACCCAAAACAAACAGCTGCATGAGTCAGTAAACGGCTGTTCCGTCATGTTATTATCTCCCCAAAAACACTATTGTTGGGCTTTGTGAGATTCTGTTTTTTTTTTCTACTTCCATTGTGTTTTATTCAACTTTTGTTGCATTTTGTGGGCTTTGGCAGCATTTTTGTATTGGCTGGTGTTTTCTTAAGTTGAGGTGCATTTGACCTCTCGGGGTCACTGTAGCAAAGGACAGTTGAAGTGTTTAACTTTATCGAGTGAAATGCTTACACAATATCAGTAAGAGCAGCACTGCAAAACTAGCTATTGTAAAACAAGCTTTTATGGATCAGATGCAAAGACACTAAAGTGATTATGGAAACACACAAATAATATGTTTTAGAAGTCAACCAGCAAGTCCTTGCAATGTTAGTCATACGTCTCCAATCCCTCTGATGTTGTTCTATCCCTATGTACAAGTAGACCCCCATTTCTGTCAGTCTGGGAGAATCTTAGCTGAAAGGCTTTTTGTGACTTCTGAATTTCTTGCAGAAGTTGAAATATTTTCAAGTCACACTGACACAAATTTGGATCATTTGTTCCCTCGGACCAGAATTTGCAGCATTTCACGTCTTTAAATTGACGTTGTATGACTTTGCTACACATTAAATGTAAACACAGCTTGATGACAATGTTCCCTGTTATGGCTAGTAAAAAGAAATGTTTATTTGAAATGGAATAAAGAAGATTGTTCTCAGTTAATTTTTGCCCCAACTGCTTACCTTTACTTCTAACAGTATCACCTAACTAATCCCATCATTGTCACTACAGCTCCATGAAGGCTTTGTCAAACAAACAAATGTTATTTTAGAGCTCTTGCTCAAACAACTAACTTTGTTGGCTTTCTTGAGAGTGCAGTTTCTTATTGCCATCTGATCTCACTCTGAGAAGCTTGGAGTGTAGCACTTCTGTCATAGATCATCCTCACAAGTGGAGTGAATTTGAAAAAAGAAAGTAGTATGGGCTTTTGGATGATTTACCAGCTTATCTAGTCAGCTAGAATGCCATCATGCTGTGCAGACAAACACACACACAGACACAGTGACACACACTGAGTCTCTCATGCATTTACATGGGATACTCAGATTAGACTTAGTGTTTACTATCAGTCTGACAGCTGGAATGAACATGCATTAAGGCCCCTTCAGACTCAATAAGAAGCACGTCTTTCTCTCTTGAAGGAATGTTGGGACAATTTTCTACAAGCCCTGCTTATCTGCCTGCCGTCTCACATCTTTCTCCATCCTTCCATCTTTATCACCTCTTCTCTCCCTGTCTGTTGTCTTCTTCCTGAGAGGTGTGAATTCAGATTGAGTCATCCTTTTCATATTTTTCTATATGGAGCTTCATTATTTTTTTGGCCCCTTTTCATCTTCAGTCATTTTAATGTCAATGTGTGAGTGTCTGTAAGGGTAAGATTGTCAGTGTGTGATAGAACAAATAGGTCTGTGGTTAAAGCCGGCATGTTTGCGTGTGTGCCTGTGTGCCTGTGTGTGCATTTGCACTGTGTGTTGACGTGAATGGAATGTCAAAGACGTCATCGTGCAAAGCAACAGCATGTTGCCACATCAACGGATCCTTTTGCTAAGAGGTACAGAGCTGGCTTTCAGGGTTGTGCACTAGAGGGAAACTGCATCATTTAGGCACTAAAACTTCTCATATTAGCAGCAGAGGTGGCGATGATTGCAGTAAAGAGCATAAATGTGTTTTTCATTGAATTGGATTATTTGTTAGGCTGGTAAGGGTTTATTATGTGGTAATCTTGGATTCAGGATCCGTTGAACTTCATTCTTTTCTCACGGGAAAGTTTAGAAAGAGTATTTAACATCGTGTGGGCATGCTAATGAAATTGTCCCCAGTGGTTTAGCATGTTGTAGAAATACTTATTCGGTTTGGCTGGGTGTTCTAAAAACCCATCATCAGTCAACTTGCATTTGCAGACGATGCTTTTTTCCTGTCTGCCATCAGAACTTCTATCTTTACTGTGAAATCAATTTCTAAATTACTGCCCTCCTGGTAATCAGTGATTGCCAGAGAAATATTTTATTCCCCAACCATTTCATGAGTGGTTGTTGGCAGTTGCTAGTGTTAAATTGGTTGCAAAAAGGTATACGGTGCTGCACCAAAAACGTCCTTGCAATTGCTTTGGTCACTAGCAGGTTACCAATGTCGCCAGTACTTTGGAAGGCACGTACAGGTCAGGATCTTCCACGCAAGCTACTGACACCGAAGCAAATATATTATATTATAATGCCATTGTGAGAACACTTTAGTTCTCTGCTGTGCTCCAGAGTCTCTCATCTTTCAGTCATTTGGAATTTCAGCTATACCATCTTGGAAATGGTAGTTCTTATTTTGCCTGGGCCACTCTTAATTTTCAACAGGTAGGGAACTGTGCCACTACACCAAGCTTGCAGACGTTGCTTAGCAAAACAAGGACTAGCTCTAGCAGTTGAGTTGAGGTCCGCCCACAGGATGAGGAACTGACTGGAGGGGAGGTTGAATATTGCATTGTTATTTATTGTCACAAATGAGATATTATTATTTGCTTCATTTAAGAAGGCATTGGTGTACCTTCTTTCAGATGCATGCATGCACGCACCCCCCGGTCTAATTCTCTACGAAACACTGTAACTCCTATTTAACATGCTGATTGGGCGTAATGATTTCTGTCTCGGTGTGCAGCTGTTTCATTATTATCCACATTTGCTAACATTTTTGTGGCAGTTTTTCTGTCACTGCATTTGATAGAAACAGGTGTTGGTTTGGGCCAGGCTCTGATCTTTGCGAGTTGTTTTGCAGGTAGTGGTGCAGTTGACTGCAACTTATGTGGGCATTGAGTCCAAGTTGTGGAGCCAAAACTCTGGAGTCTATATTTCATGCATTCTTATGACTGCTTTTCTATTTTTTTCTTTATCCTAATACAAATGGCTCATCCTTACTGCAACTCTCACACAAGCACCCTGATAAGCCTAAACTTCTCCAAGGCAGCTTAGACAAGAAAATGATATAGATGCCTGTTAATCTGTGTTCTCAGTCCTTCACATTGTCTCTGCAGAGATCTGACTCTGGACTGAAAGGCAGCCTAAGCCAAGAGAAAGAAACACTGTGGGTAGCTCTGCATAACCTCCATCACCCGAATACTCTGCCACATTAGATTTCTGCTTCAGTAGAATGAGCTCAAAACAAGAGGACCCGACCTGGGAATGATTACATTCAACCCACAAGTTGTCTGTTTTGCCACTGTGAACCATATATACTGTATATTCTGATTCTTCTAGACGGAATAAGGTTCCAGTCTTGTTGTTTGAGTGGCTTTTTTTTTTTTTGCTTTTGCTTTTTGCCGTGTTTCTCAGGAAACTCTATTATCTGCTACATTTGCTTCACTAACAGAGGGATAAAAGCTCATTTTCCGCAGTTGGAGCCAGGAAACAACATTACAACTCTGTGGATTATGTGTGTGCGTTTGTGCCTAGGAGGGTACAATCCAAAATAAATTGCTTGTGGTATAAGTTGGTTTATTTTTGTTGTCTTCACTACTGCAGACAGTGATGTGCACGCCACCCCTGATTGGACGCTGTCAATCATTCAGAAATTAAACATTTATTTCAAATGAAAAAGTGTGAGCATTTATATAATGAACATCTATAATTTAATGGTTATCATTGGCAACATTTTTAAATTAATATCTCAGTGAATTTTTCATCTATCGCGATGAACTTTGGTACTCAGGTTTAAACAGTTGATGTTGATAATTTATTGTCTTTTTGTATTTTTTAAGAGGATAATATTAGGTTACATAAACTGAATTAAATATATTCAGATTCATGTGGATCTCATTCTTTTAAAAAACAAATATAAAGTCATGTTTTACAGTTTTTAAATGCCAATAATTATAAAATACATTTCTAGTCTTTGGGATCTAGTAATTTATGGTGAAGTATGACAACATTGGGTGGTATCTATTGCAGTGTAGTATTGGTACACAGCAACTTTTGGATGGGGGAGGTAGGCGCTCTACTGAATGATCTTCTATTTGCTTCTGTTTTTAGTTAGATAGATAGGAACTTTATTGATCCCACAATTATTATGTAACAGCAGCATGAAAAATACAATCTACAGTAACTAAACAACAAAGTGAGAGTGCCAACGATGAGTACTAAACTATACGTATACAAACAAAATAGTTATGATATAAAGACATAAAAATGTACGTACAGAGAGTAGTGGGCAACCTGCATTGATAAATAAAATAAAATAAAATAAAATAAAATAAAAGTATTTACAAAAGAATCTGGAATACAGCAGCAAGAGGATAAATATGTGTGATAAAACGTTGTGCTTAGTATAGTGTTATTGACTG
>VUQK01018570.1:92828-107573 GCA_015106715.1 Bujurquina vittata | reverse complement strand
TGCACACGCACGCACGCAGTTGCCCGATGGCGCTCCCAGCTTAAACCCGGAGAGCGGGTTTAAGGCTTTAAAAAAATGACAAGAAAATTAAAGTTTATCTATAATTTCAGTTAGTTTTAGTTAGTTTTGGAAACTCACAATACAGTTTTAGTTAGTTACCGTTTTCTCCTTTTAATTATAGTTTTTATTTATTTCAGTTAACGACAATGTTTTTTCAATATCAGTTTTCGTTATTTCGTTCGTTTTCGTTAACTATAATAACCCTGGTTTGGAGATGGCCCCTTCCTGTTCCAACATTACTGCGCACCAGTGCACAAAGCAAGACCATAAAGACATGGTTGGTATGAAAGAACTGGATTGGCCAGCACAGAGTCCTGACATCAACCTGATTGATCACCTTTGGAAAGAATTAGAGCGGAGACTGTGAACCAGGCCTTCTCGTCCAACATAAGTATCTGACCTGACAAATGTACTTCTTGAAGAATGGTCAAAAATTCCCTTAAACAAATCTTATGGAAAGCCTTGCCATTAGAGTTTACGTTGTTATAGCTGCAAAGGATGGGCCTACATATTAAACCCTGTGGATTAAGAATGGGATACTATTACAATACTTTTGGCAATAGAGTGTAGAAGCAGCAGGATGAGTTCTGAAGAGTGCAGGGATATACTCTGCTAATCCAAACCGATTCAGCCAAATGCTGAAAAACTGATCAGATGGCACTTCACAATGCAAATGAGCAATGACCCCAAGCATTCTGCAATAGCAACCCAGGAGTTTCTCAAAGACATGGGATAAATTTTTCATTGGCAAAGTCAGTCACCTGATATCAACCCAAATGAACATGCTGTGCAGTTACTGAATGCAGAGAAACCCCCCAAACAAGCAGAAACTGAAGGCGGCTACATTAAAGGCCCAGCAGAACATCTCATGGGAGGAAACAGCCTTTGGTGATGTCCATGGATGCTAAACTTCAGACAGTAATTGACTGCAAAAGATTTTTGCCCGAATATTAAAACAATTTTTATATTTAAAATTATGTAGTTTGTCCAATTCTTTTGAGCCTCTGAAAACAGGAGACTATAGTTTTGCTAAACCCCTTCAAGTACAGCTAAAGGTCTGCTACTCAATCATAATATTAGATTGTGCTTCAAAGGATTTAGAACAGGTCGTTTAAATTCAAGTAAACCCTCTGCAATCTGCAGATACAAAGAAATTAACACAGGAATGGCTTAAAAACATGCTGGGAGCCACTGGACGCTCAAAAATATTTTTATTCATTCATTTGGATCTGAGAAGCTCATTTTAACAAAAATTAGATTTTGATGAGTCACCTGTGGCTAAATTTCAGGCAAGCAGTAGCTGCTGAACGCCATCAGGAGGCACTCAAACTTAACTATTCATAAGTAAAGAAAGTGCAATTCCAAATAACTATTTACAGTATTTCAAGTCCACCTTAAATCTTTTAGAGTATTTTGTGGGTTCAGTCTTTCAGACAGTGGTTAGAGAACTCTAACATGGTTCAGACGCAGAATCGTTTCCTTCTTCCTCCATGTTGGAGACACACTGCTTCTTCCTTTGTCCTAATTCCATCACTTCTGCTCCAGGGAGACTCAGCTTTCTCTTGTGAAGAGATCCAAAGTTACACAAGCAGGGTGATCTCTCAGAAGAGCAACCCAGCATCTGGGATGAACTCCCTTCCACTGAGGTTTGAGGTTTAGGTGGGTGAAGTGTGGAGGATCTTGTGATGCGTAAGCCTGAATCATCAAGCTGCAATTCCATATCCATGGTTTGGGTGTGTGTTGTTGAGTCAGCTCCCCTCTCTTCTGAAAGAGTTTTACAAGCATCCCTGCCAGTGTGAGAGGGCAGAGTGCCGAGCTCACAGACGCACCACTCGGAGTCATTTCCACATTTTATCTGGACATCCTGAAGATTTTGCTGCTCTCTCAGACAGTTTGTCTTCTCATTCTGAACCACTTCTCTGAGGGCAATAGAAGCAGAGTGATGAAAGATAAATCGTCTGCTTTGGCTCGAGGCTCGACATCCTGCTTTCCCACCACCTTTTGTCTGCTGTTTCATTTGCCTGCTGGAGACACTGGCATTGATATTTGACCCATCAGAATCCTCCGAGCTCCCATCGTATGGGTCCAAACACTAAAATCACAATAAGCGCATAGATGTTTATTCGTGAACACAAAGAGAAACGACGTTTTTTTTCAGCATAAATGGATGAATAAGAGATAGGAGAATGCAAACCAAAGAATAACAGCCACGCCTTCCTGCAGGCTTGTGCATTAGGGGCAATGCCTGCCATGAGGCCCCACTCTCTGGTGCACTGCTCACACATCCCTACACACAACAACCAGGGGTTCAACATCAACAAGATTGCAGTTATATTGAAAAATATATTATGAATTCAAGCAGTACCATAGTACTAGTGTCGGACCATCTTGGACTGATTTCGGAGTCAGAACCTGTGCTGGATTCCATGTTGCACATTTCCTAACAAAAAAAAAGGTCATACCAGTTCTCCAAGTCTGCAAGTGATATGAAATGAAAGCAGAGTGCCTGAAGATGGGCCCAAGTAATCTTACCATGTAATTCAAAGTAAGCTGGTCCATATTGTTGGGTGTATGTCTATCAATGCTGTCTGAATAAAGAAAACTATATGCAGGTTATAGTGATATATAGATATATATATATATATATATATATATATATATGCATGCATGCATATGTTACGTTGTTAAGTTTACAACATAAATGAAAAGAATACACTTGGAAAATAGCACGCCCAGGGACAAACAATGGTAAACACTGATACCTGGAAGTGAACGTTGTCTTCTTCTCCTGTGTGCCATGATATTTCGCGCGTGAAAGAATTCTTTTGGAAGTATTGAAAATATGTCGACATAAGATGGTCAGGATTTCCGCTAGATTAATTAGCCAGCAGGTGCCCCAGACAGCCAAGTGTAGCCACAGTCAGGTGAGCAGCAGGTAACACAACTGCACTGTCACAAGTTTTAAACAGCCACAAAGTTGGCGAATTTCAAGATTGTGACAAAATACGTCCGGTGATTGCTTTTTCAAAATAAAACTGGTCCTATAACTTTAAAGCTCATTCTGACCAAAGTAAAGTGTGTGTGTGTGTGTGTGTTCTTGCGTTTGAAATCTGTATTGTAAACTGTACCAAGAGCAAAGCAGCAAATTCAAGCAAACTTACTAAATATTTAAAACCTTTTTCAAAATGTATATCCATCCATTCGCTTCCGCTTATCCTTTTCTGGGTCGCGGGGGGAATGTATATATTTATTTTTAATACAATATGGTCTAAAGTTTATGGAACTAAAAAAACACACACACCACAAATAAATAAATAAATAAATAAATAAATAAATAAATAAATAAATAAATAAGCAAGCCAGGCAAAGCTAAATCGAGATTTTAAGTTATTGGCTGAGTCATTTCGAGATACACAACTCCAAATTTGTTCCGTGGCGGAAACAAGATTCCACATGAAGCTGATATTAGTATGATTTCAATAGCCCACAAAGCTGTCGCAACTTCTTTAAACTAGTCGCATCCTTTCCACCAGTTCCCCGGTGAACCATTGGGGGGAACGGGAGAGTCGGAATGGCCGCTCGCATCCGTGCGTAAGATCCGGCCTGGGGGAAAGGGATGAATGTTAATTTCAAAGATGGCGGCGGAGGGAGGAGGGAAGGAGATGAACGAAATTAAAACTCAATTCACCACACGAGAAGGCGTCTACAAACTCCTCACACACTCTGAATACAGCCGCCCGAACAGGGTGCCTTTCAACTCGCAGGGCTCCAATCCCGTCAAGGTCTCCTTCGTCAATGTAAACGACCAGTCCGGCAACGGCGACAGGATCTGTTTCAATGTGGGCCGGGAACTCTACTTTTATATCTACAAAGGCGTGAGAAAGGTAAACAGTATTGAGCAGCGGAGGCGAATTAACTGCTGCCCAGGAGCAGCCCATTGATTTGACATCTTTGAACGCGTTGCAAACCAGCTGTCAACACTCTCAGCTTCTGTCGTTTAAGTGCGCAGATTGTAAAGAGAAGGCCATGTAGCAGACCTAGCTAAGTTAGAGACTAATTAGCATTCTTAGCTAACATCGCCACAGTTGTTTTTGCCTCAATTGGACTTGTGCGCTCTTCGCGGTTCGCCAGTTAATTTAGCGACAAGCAGTGGCATGAAATTTCCCAGTGAATTGGACGAAACGAGAAAAGGCTTGTCCTGTCATGTCATATGGTGTTTGTTTATCCTCCTTTCTTCACACGGCAGCTGCACCTTTTGCACTGTCGGTGGCAGTGCAGAAACAACTTTGTTGTTCCTATTAAAAAACCCATTGCGCGTTCACACTGTAAACCGCTGGACTGGAAGTGAAGTGTTGTTTTCGTGGTGTAATGATGTGTGCACGCTACTGTCAGCACTAGGATGTGATGCAATGTGATCCTACTGTTTGGGCTGCATGCAGTGGTGATGTCATTGCAGCAAGCAACGTTTAAACAGGGTTGGTAACTGTGACAGGGGTGATCATGCTGGTGATCTGCTTCTCCGTGAAGCTGGGTGTAGCGTCCAAGCCTATTAATACGACCCCCCCCCCCCAACACACACACACACACATGAACTGATAACACTAGTAGAAACCATGAATGTTCTGTCAGTTTTAATTCAAACGAAACAGATTTACGAAACAGGGTTACTGAATTTGGATCATTCTAATTTAATATGGTGTACTAGTTGGCAACCATTTGTTTTGACAAGTGGCATTTTTTTAAAGTCTATTATGTGATAGGATTGTTAAAACAAATTAGGCAACAGACTTAGTATGTTTTTTGTATACAGTTTTTGAGCCCTGGGCTAATGTTTGACACTTTCCCATGATAAAAAAAAACAACAAAAAAAACATCCTCAGATTTACTGAGCAACAGTAAAACTGGGATGCCAAAATATTCAGCACTGCTTTCTGTGGACAAGCGACCCTAGGGAGAATTTTAGAATACAATAAGCCTCCTTATCCTCATCAGCACTCCAGAGTGAGATTTGAAAAAATGTGGAGTAAGCAAAACTGCAGACAGTAAATATTAGCCTGTAAATACCAGTGTTAACCTGTTGATCGAATGAAAATGAAGCACAGTAAACTCTGTGTGGACTTTAGTCAAAGCAGGTATCCTCTTCCTGGTGTGGGGGGCCTCTAGAGTGGTTGTTAAGATTGGCATTTCTCAAAACTTGCACAACCAGTTTTGGGAGTCCAGAGTATGGACTGAACTAGTGCAACGCTTTTCTTTCAGGGATAAAAAGCTTGACAATTTCCCTTGAGACACACACGCGCACACACACACACACACACACACACACCCCACACACACACGGTGATGGCCTGACTATCCGGATTATACGGGTTAAGTGTCGTACTCAAATACACAATGGTGTGCATTCAGGAGGAGCTACGGATCAAACCACTAATCCTACAGTTGTTGGTATCTCCACTTAACCTCTTGAGAAGCTCTTCAGACATATAAATGGGACAGAGATTTAAAAATAGACCCACAGAGACACATTTCAAAGTGTTTTTTTTTTAATGTTTCAGATTACTGACAGATACATATGTACCAGGCTGCTTCCAGAGTTTGTTGAAATGATATGTCGAATGACTAATTGAAAAAGAAGAGCGTATAATGTGTAAAAGAGTTATCATTAAAGTTTGTTGGCAAACTTCAGTAAAACAGCTAATGCTATATTAAATAATGAAATCTGTCTTCTGCACAAGAAAGAGTGAGTTGGAGATAAAAGATAGGCTGTTATCTGTCATCTGAAACTCTGAGCAGGGTATATCATTATTACAAGTCACACTGAGTTGTTGCTCATGAGTATTATTGTCCAGGAAATAGACAGATCCATTGCATCCAGCCACATGGGAGTTGAGATCATGCTTGTTTTGTTTGAGGTAATTATGGTTGCGTGAATTTTTTTCTTAGTAGCTGAACTTGCCTGGGAATACGTCTTTTGTCTGTAACTCAATGGAATATGAAACACCCTTGCTTAAATGGTTTAACAGCCTAAAATGCTTTGGTAGCCACAGAATAATTGTAGAAATTGGATTGTCAGGCAGCCAAAGATGCTTTTTTTTTATCCTTTTTTATTCTGAGCTGCCTCTTTGACAACACTGATACCTTTAGAAGCATTACAACCCCTAACCTTTCTCTCTGACTCATTTTATGCACCAAAATAGACCTCAAGGATAAGACATGAAGCTGTCACAAATGTTAAATTTGCTCTGGTCAGGCTTTGTTGCTCTTTCTTTCTATTTCTGGTTAACGACTTTCTACATGTCACAACATATCACAATTCAACTAAAAGAAAATATATATATTTTTTTATTTACATTTATTTTTAGTCATCCCAGTGTGTTTGTTATCATTCCAGGCTGCTGATCTTAGTAAGCCCATAGACAAAAGGATATACAAAGGAACGCAGCCTACGTGCCATGATTTCAACCCCCTCACAGCTACAGCAGAGAGTGTCTCTCTCCTTGTGGGCTTCTCAGCAGGCCAGGTGCAACTCATAGACCCAATAAAGAAGGAAACCAGCAAACTCTTCAATGAGGAGGTGCGTATCAGTTATCATTGTTTTGAAGGTAGCTTGCCTCTCTTGAGCCTTGTACTACAAAGAAAGACTTGAGGCTTAACAGCGTAACTTGGGATTTAATCCTGGGTTTTTCTGTGTTGCAAATGTGGTCCACTTCTTACCAGGGTACATCACCATGGTACTTATGCCATAGACCTAATTTGCTCTGTAGGTTATGTTGAGGTAAGAGATCAACATGTATGATCAGTTTTCTGGAAAGTAGCATCACCATTCCCGGATGATTCCTCTGATCTCAGTGCACAGATAGTAAAAGGTTGTAAAAAAAATTTAAGAGCGTCTTATGTGTTGTTTCAATTGTGTTTTTATATTTATTTTTTACTTACTCTCAGACCAGGCCTGCAGAATTATGCTAAAATTGTCTCACATCTAAATTAGGGCCGGGACTTTAATGCCTTAATTTCGAATAATTAATTACAAAGATTTTAACTTGTTAAACATTTTAACGCAATTAATCACTTTTTTTTAAAGTTCGGAGCCCGAACCTTTGTGTTCGCTCGTTTTAGCATGCCTGTAAATCTGATGCACAAGCGACAGCAGCGCATCCGCAAAAAACAACGATGTGCGATGAAGCAGCTTCTCTTGGTCCACTGAGGGACAACTTTAGCTTTAAAAAAGGTTCTAATGGGACTTTTGAAAAGACTACTGTTGTATACAGTAGATGAAGCTACAAATGTCGGAGGAATCCGGAGTACCCGGAGGAAATTCACGTAGCACGGTGACGCGGTGGTTAGCACTATGGTTAGCACTGCTGTCTCACAGTTAGAATAACACCTGAAAGGCCTGGGTTGGATTCCACCTTGGCCTGGGCCTCTCTCTGTGTGGAGTTTGCATGTTCTCCCCGTGTCTGCATGGGTTTCCTCCCACATGTTCAAAGACATAATGGTGTTATCATTATTGTCTAGTGTGCTGTTTACATTTATTTTTTTATTTTTCAAATAAGTTAAACAAGCAGGGTTCCTGAAATACTTGAAATCTGAATAGCTATAATAGCACTTTATCCAATCTGTTGGTTTAATAATAATTAAAAAAAAACATTTCAAAAAGTAAATAAAAATGTTTTTGTTTTGTTTTGTTTTTTTGTGGGTCGTCAGACAAAACAAAAATCTTAACAGATATCCCGGTCATGCAGCTGAAACAGACAGGAAATTGTATTAGAGCTGCAGTCATAGGCATCTGTTTGGGTGGTTTTCTACATCATTGCCCCCCCGCTCTTTTTTTTTCTTCAATGTTTGTTGTTAAGCATATGACTATATCTAGTCATTCAAAATTTTAGTAGTAAAAGGATTTGGAAAGTATTTAATTTGTTGATAATTTGTTTGCGATTCATTTGCGATTAATTGTGAATAATTACAGACCCTATAATTAAATCAATTAAAAATTTTAATCGAGTCCCGGCCTTAATCTAAATATTAATTTATTGGCATAACAATGATAATCTGTCAACTGTCTTGTAAATCTGTTAACTTATAGAGCAGAGATTTTTGCAAGTTTTCATTCCTGGTTTCAAATAGGCTAGAATGCATTAGTATAGTAGCCCTTTTTCAGTCTTGCTGACCAAAATTCATGAAGCACACACATTTTCAAACAGCATCTTGAATGCTTGAAAAGAAGGCAGCTGGACTCCTTTTTGGTTCATGATGATGTTTGTTCTCAGGGTTCTTCAGTTCTAAAACAACTGATGGAGAATCCCAGGTATTTAACCTCTAGTGAAGGTTGTCCCTTTAAAGGTTGTCCTAAGGTTTGTTGATCTACTATTAATTATGTGAGTCGTCACATGAACCAAGGTGTGGATCATTCCTGCTATCGAGGTCATGGTGTGAATCCTCTGTGAGGCTTTGCCCCATGCCACCATCAACACCATCAGGTATTGAGATCACATGAGGCAAGGTGTGAGTTGAAATGCCTGGGAAGGGATTTCACAAAACTGCATTGTAGGTGGCTGATCGCTGGTGTCATAAGACATCACCACTGTTCAGTGGATGTAGTGCTTAATGTATGCATATTTAGTTTCTTTCCCTTCTGCCTTAGGGCACCATTATGTCCGCTGTGCTGTGCCTGACGAATGCCACTGCACAACAAAGTTGACGTCAAACCACTGTATTAATTACATGAGTACAGAAGCTCAGAGATTCAC
The DNA here is from genome assembly GCA_015106715.1 of Bujurquina vittata. Lineage (NCBI taxonomy): Eukaryota > Metazoa > Chordata > Actinopteri > Cichliformes > Cichlidae > Bujurquina > Bujurquina vittata. The sequence continues at coordinate 98,766 of VUQK01018570.1, read as the reverse complement.
AGATTATACTGAGGAACATGTTGCAACAGTCTGAAAAGATAAGACTTTGTAGAAAACACTTAGAAGGATAAAAAAAAAACTTGGCAATTTCTTTGTTTCCCATTTTGATGACTTCTCCTTCTATATCAGCACTGATGTAGAGGTATTGTTGTTCAGGAGAATACTACAGTGGCTACCTTCGCTGTAATGGTGAGCATAAATGGATGTGGTTGCGTGATGACATTACCAGCAAAGCAACCAATGCGGCAGGGATGCTGGGGCCCTTAGAAGGGATATGCTCTACCTGGTGGTGCGGGATCCTGATAATCAAGTTTGGCTTCCAGTGGGTGGTGGGACTCAAAGAGAAGATACTGATCTGTCTGTGGGGGTTCCAGTAAACGTAAATGTTGAGGCTTCCTCACTCCTCAATGAGCAAAGCTATTTTCCTTGGTGTCCTCCCTGGTGAACTTGTTCAGTGAAGGCCTCTGTTTCTTGGGTTTTGATGTTGACCCAGGTGTCACCCACATATCTGAACTCTGAAGGAGCCCAGGCTGTTACTTTCTGTTTCCTGCTTTAAAAATTGGCTACATTGGGGAACCTGTGGCATATCTGTGCTTTTGTCTGAAAGCCTGGTGTTTGAAAAATATGTGGTGGTTCATCTTCACAGGCTACCATGACCTGGATGACCGAGAAACTACACAGACATATTCAGAGAGCACTTTTATTATTGTCCTTTTTATTTATCTCAAACACACTCACTCTCTGGTGCTTCAGCTGCAGCTCTTGTGTTTTTGTTAGCCTGTATTATGTTTTTAACCTCTTCATATTTTTTCTAATATCATAGTTTTATATTTCTTTGTAAAATCAGTCACTTTGCTTTCCTTAGACTTATCCAAATTTTTGATTGGTCATATTCTGCCAACACCAATTCTTTCATGTAAACATGCTCATAGCTAGAGTGGGAAACCCTGGGTTGACTTATTGAGATGATAACTTTTATAACTTTGTGATCGCGTAGCTTGACTGGTGATGTTGGGGTAAGTGAAGCCAGATAGGGGAAAGGTTTCATTGGTATGCTGAACTTGCTTTGTAGTACAGGCTCCCAAAATAAAGAGATTTATGTTTGGACTAGTCCAGTAGCTGACCAATCGCTCTCTTTTTTTTTTTTTCTTCTCTTTTTAGAGACTTATCGACAAGTCGAGAGTAACCTGTGTACGATGGGTTCCTGGTTCAGAGAGCCTGTTTCTGGTGGCTCACTCCAGTGGCAGCATGTATTTGTACAACGTGGAAAACACCTGTGGCACCACCGCACCTCATTACCAGCTCCTTAAGCAGGGTGAAAATTATGCTGTGCATACCTGCAAGAGCAAGACGGCTCGTAACCCATTACTGCGCTGGACAGTGGGAGAAGGGGCACTCAATGAGTTTGCGTTCTCCCCAGATGGAAAGTTTCTGGCTTGTGCAAGCCAGGATGGCTTCCTGCGGGTATTTGGCTTTGATGCTGCAGAGCTACATGGAACAATGAAGAGCTACTTTGGTGGTTTACTGTGCGTGTGCTGGAGCCCCGATGGACGGTATATTGTGGCGGGAGGGGAGGACGACCTGGTGACAGTTTGGTCATTTTTGGACTGCAGAGTCATTGCACGGGGACATGGTCACAAGTCATGGGTGAGTGTGGTGGCGTTTGACCACTGTACCACCAGTGTTGAGGATGGTGACCTGCCTGCGGAGTTTAGTGGCAGTGATGAGGACTTTCATGAGCAGAATCACTTCGGTGCAGGCAGAGACCGAGCTAACAGTTCCCATTCTCGGCTTTCTAAGAGAAACTCTACGGACAGTAGGCCTGTTAGTGTGACCTATAGATTTGGCTCGGTGGGACAGGACACCCAGCTGTGCCTGTGGGACCTTACGGAAGACATTCTCTTCCCTCACCTCCCTTTGTCCCGCACTCGGACTCACACTAATGTTATGAGTGCCACAAGCCCTCCAGCGACAGGACAAACTACTTCTACTTTGTCCACGACCAACAGTTCCAGTGGCACCAATGGTAAAGACAATTTGAGCAATAGTAGCACTAGTGGCAACCCAAGTAACTCACTCCCCGGCACCTTGCCTCGGTCCAATAGCTTGCCTCACTCCTCAAATCCAGCAGGGGGCAGCACCCCCAACAGTAACACAGGCAGCAGCAGCAACAGCAGCAGCACCAAGGGCAACAGCATCATTGACAGCACTTTCATCGCCACCAGCGTCAGCAAGTTTGCAACACTGTCGTTACATGACTCACGCAAGGAGCGCCATGAGAAGGACCACAAGAGAAACCACAGCATGGGCCACATCAGCAGCAAGAGCAGTGATAAGCTAAACCAGCTTAGCTCGACACGGACGGCAAAAGCTGACGCAGCTAAGACTTTAGGCACCACGCTGTGCCCTCGCATGGAGGAGGTGCCACTCCTTGAACCACTGGTGTGCAAGAAGATCGCTCACGAAAGACTCACTGTGTTAATCTTCCTGGAGGACTGTCTGGTAACAGCATGTCAGGAGGGTTTCGTTTGCACATGGGCTAGGCCTGGGAAAGTGGTGAGTGAGTGGTCTCTTGATACGGTCATCTGACACTTTAAAAATCACTTTATTTTTTCTTTAAAAAAAAAAATTCATGCATTTACAAGCTATTTTGAAGTTTGGGTTATTTCAAGCCAGATATATGCGATAAACTTGCAGCATTTTGATTGCTAATGGAACATTTTCTCAAACTGCAAACCTCACGACCTCACTGTTGTACCTCTTGTATTGCATTCAAGTAAAACCTATGTTTATTAACAATGTGCGTTATCTGTCTCTCCACAGGGATTGCTATCATCTCAAAACAACCCAGCCAATTCCCCCAGTGGAACAGTAGTATAGCCCGATCCTGCTGCTGCTAATAACAGCTCCATGCAACAGAGACGGGGGACGACCAAAACCAAGGCCCTGCAGCGCTTCGTCACACACAGTCACACACCACATGACCTCGAGTGTCTCCTTTCATTCTCATCACTGCAACCACCCAGATGCTCTCTTTGTGTTACTGTTCATGTTAAGATTTTGGCCAAGCGAGGGATAGAAACCCGACCCCTTTTTGTCTGGGGAGGGGGGTTTTAATGGGTGCTACTGGAAGTCAGCGGGCAAGCTTTAAATCATCCAGGAGGTTTATGGGAAAGTTTGACTGGCTCATTATTGCATCTATGCTCATATCTGATCGTGTCTAGTCTAACAATAACAAACTAATCCCCAATCTCTTGTGCCTGTAGATCTACAAAGACTAGACACGGTTTAAGCATTGTGAGGATGCCTCAGCTTGACCTTTTTGTTTGGGTTTAATTAACACCCCCCCCCTTTTTTTATTAAATATAAACATAATATATTCAAAAATAAAGGGAATAAGATGAGGGATTGTTTTGGAGCAACAACAGCATATCCCCAAAGCCAAGTCTCTTATTTTTCACCTCCTGGGTGATTCCTTGTGCAGTCACAGTCATCAAACACACCTGCCCAAGTGAGACTGCCTTTTACTTCCTTTTGAAACATTTTTAAATCCAAGTTATCAAACTTGTGAGTTTATTTGCACACTTTTTCTTAAATTCTTTTCCTCCCCTTGTCTTTTGAACTCATGAGGGTGGAACAGAAGCAAAATCTTTTCAAAAATGCTTTGGAAGCACTTGGGGAAACGGCTTGTTATTGTTCTGTCTCAACGCTGGATGCTGCAATCATAGTTTTTTATATGGAAAAAAAATTGTTTGCACTTAATAGTTTGTTAGAGGAGTATGGCTTTACATTTTGGAGTGTGTAAGGACTCCTTGACAAGGTTGTTATATAAATAGAATTAAAAAAAACTTTGTATCTATTGAACATTTATTTTAATATTGTTTCAGATGAAATGGGCTCTGTAATATATGTAAATATTGTATTTCAGTGATTTATGGGTGAAATGATCATATTGCATTAATTCAAAGATCCTCATTTCAGAAAATAGTGATATTTCTAATACAGAAAATCTATACCTAATATTAAAACAAATCTTGAATATGCAGGTGAAAAATGTTTCTTTTCTGTTGTACATAGAGAAAATTCAGGTGTATTTTTATTAATGAAATGTTTGGTATAGGAAATGTCTATCCTTTTGTCTAACAGGTAGTGCTGAATGCTAGCTAGCCTGTTGCTGCAGATTCCTTTTACTATGTAGACAGGTAGGCGCAGAGGCAGTGGTCTAATTCAGCCATCACTCCGAGCTCAGGTAAACCACAGGAAGACCAACGCTGGCATAGTTCCCCTCACCCGTAGGCAGTAGTCCCATCTGTCATAATACTTGTGAAACTCACTTTAACAAATAAGACTGACGACCTTGTTCCGCAGACAGGGCTGAAATCTGTGACTCCTGTTATATTGTCAGTAACTGATGCTGAACTTGTGAACAAACTTGACACTGTGTTGAATTAACAGCTGACATTGGTCAGTACTTGATGGCAGGGTAGGTGTTTGAGGTGAGGGGTGCTTTTCAGGCACCCACATAGGACTGAGGATTTAAACAGTGGGAGCCTTTTCCTCCATGTGACACCTATTAAAACAGCTTTGACAGACTACCTGTTCTATTTGTGTTTACTGTTTTTTTACCACATGAAACCATGCCTTCACACAACACTGCTTTACTAGCTGGAGATACAATACATTTAACTTCATGAAGTTAAATGTATTAAAATATGTACTTTTAAATTTCTTTACAGGTCCAAATTATTTAAGCTACACTGCTGTGATTTTTTTCCTGTTTCTTTCCTGCATAAATCTAAGCACATTCACAAGCTGATTTCACAAAGGCGTTTCCACTTATTGGCTGATTAAAACTGTTCAAAAGCTTTAGTCTACCCCAAGTTAATGTAGGAGAAGCACAACTAATAACATAGTGGGTTGGTTTGGGGATTGCATGCTGAGTTTTATTTTATTAAAATTGAAGGTCTTGCACAGTCAAGAGATTTACTGAGTTTACTAAAGTCTCAAGTAGATTTTGGAAACAGCCAAACTCAAACAGCAATTTATTCTCATTTCTGACCTGAATTTTGGTTTTCTGCTTAAACGCGCTTCAGTCAGTGTTACAGCTAACCAGTAGGTGGCGGTATTGTTCAGGCAAATGAGCGCTTTTGGATTTTTTCCCCCGAACATTAATCACTTGATCAAACCGAGAAATTGCTGTCCATGTGATATGTAGCCTATATCCTGTTGTCTCTCTCTCTCTCTTTCTCTTCACAGATGTATTACTACCACTTCGTCCTACTACTTCATATAAATTTTATATTCAAAGAGCGGAATAAAACTGCTCCTCCATAATTTATGAGCTACTTTTAGGAGAAACACAAGCACTCATAGCCATTAAACCGGCAGCCTGTGGCATCAGTGTTATGCGAGGGGGAAAAAAGTGCAATCAGCAGGATAGACCGGCCTGATCATCCCGTCAAGGTGTCTCCAAACAGCTGATCTCCTCTGGGCTGTCCGCATCAATCCTGAGCATGTGTCAATCACAACTAGTGAGATCTTTAAATAAAAAAAATCTCACTGTGGCTGTCCTTATTATGCTTTCTGTGCTGTCAGCTATATTTATTTATTTATTTATTGATAACCCTATCTCCTCCTAATATTACTGGCCATTTGAATGGCAATCAAATCACTGTAACACAGAGTAAGGGCTTGGAAAAGAGCTGCATCTATCTCGCACCTTCAGGGAGACTGGCCCTCTTTGATCGGTATTCAATAGCTTGAAAACGAATCCCACTGCACAGTCCCTCTTAAACCATCTTTTCACAGTGATGCAATTCCCTCGTCTGCGTGTCTCCATATATTGACCCAGAGTTTTGTTTACCTGCAATGTGTGCAACGCCTATGAATGATTAATATTGCCTCTCGGGGCTATAAGCCCAGACTGAGCAACATTTCA
>VUQK01018570.1:76626-92808 GCA_015106715.1 Bujurquina vittata | reverse complement strand
CAACATTTCATGTGATGCAAAAACTCGACACTTTAAGATACTCTGTGCGTGTGTATGTGTGTGTGTGTGTGTGTGTGGCAGGGGGATTAATGCATACTTTTATGTCAGTGACAGATTTGAACGTGCAGGTCTAGTCAAGTTGGAGAGAAGATCACATTAATCTACTTTCATTTATTTAACCCGCTGCTGAGCCCGATGGGGAGTATAGACATTAAGGAATCAGTTATGCTATAAGAGGGTGACAGATTAAATGGAACACTGGAATACAAAATTCATTCATTCAGATGGTTGTATGGACAATGGCTCTGGATTCAACAGTGGATACTCTTTCCAACTGTAATTTAGATAACTGTGTATCAGGGATTTTTGGAAGAGTAAAAAAACATGGGCTGCACAGACCTTTATTTCCAATGCATAAGTTTCTAAAGCTCTCGGGTCAGCTAATCATTAATCATCACGAATTAAGAACAATGCGCCACTTCCTCTCTTCTCAGTTCTATTCTAAGCCATGTTTCCCTTGTGGTGTAGACCCAATTATTGAGTCTGCACCATGGGAGCAGCTGCACAATTCACCAGTCGCATGACCTCAGAGCAGCAGCACGACTGCATGTCTTCACACTGCATTAGGAAGTGAAGTTTACTAATAGGAAATTAACTGAGACTGCTTACCCTGCAGAGGTTGCGTGGTTTACCGCAGAGGAATCTTTGGGAGGTTTTGTGTCAATCTAAATGAAAAACCACACTAAGGGACCCTTTCTTTACATACATATTAAGCATTTCATCTTTAATTCATGCAGTGCTTTATGTTGAGAGTGCTGCTACTTAAGGGCCACTGGCAGAGTCTACCAGAGGATGCCTTAAATATGAACTGTTTGAGGAATTCAGTCACTGATAACTTATTCCAGATTTTGAACAGCATGCAGAAGGGCTTGTTAAACATTGCCAAATTGGGGAGGTGGAATGAGGTGGAGTGGGGGGGGGGTGTAGGGAGAGATCAATGCAGCCAGAGAAGCCACTGAGCTCAGGCCTCAGCAGAAACTATCAATACTGAGCTGTGGTCTAAGCACTTAAAATGTAAATGCATCTTCAACAGGAACAACAGAAAAGTGAAAGTAGTATCAGAGCCATGGGAGCTCTCCAGGTGCATCGTGTTTATTTCTCTGTGAGACTCTCTGCAGATACAGTAGCACAATGTTATACTACATTGGGTAGGGCAGTGATGCATTGCAACAAAACAATGGCCTGCAGTTTTATTTGGATGTACTGCATCACTATGCTTCTGCTGTCAAATAGAACAGGGTGAAAACTGTAGCTCCTGTATGTATGCACCCTGTAATGTAAGCCTGGATGGAATTCAATTCTGAACCGCTGCAGCCGCTTTAATATGGAGTTCTCTGGTGTGCTCTAATAACCTGTTGAAGCTAAATGGAAAATTATTTAAATAGAACAAGGTGTCTCGACGGATCTACTCTGATCTCAGCAAATTTGTAAGATATAAATACCTTCAAACTAATTATGTGAGCACAGCGGGACGTCTTGAGTCCATAGTTTCGCCAAACTCATGACTGCACCAGTGAGCACTTGGCTGCTCTTCCCAATTTACCACCTACTGAGATCCAGATGGGTGACAAATTAAGGGAAAAACCTGAACGTGTAACTGCTATAGGGAGGGGATGCTGTGGCTCAGTTATGCTGCAAGAGACACCGGCCCACTTTCAGGATGAGATCACTGCTAATCAATAAAATGTTGCTCTGAGTGATCACCTTCATCCCACAAACATTTCCACCTTGATGGGAAGAAATGGGAGTGGTCTCAAGCATAGGATGCAAGGACTCACTGGATCGTTTGACCAGTGGGGAAATGATGCTGCTACAGCTGGGCAGTCTCCAGGCCTCAGCTCAAGTGAAACACCTATGACAGAATTTTAACTCCATCTCTACAAACTTCACCAAAACACCAAATGAGGGAGTATCTTTTGAAAGAGCACTCTTGCATCAGTTCAGTAGTTCCAGACATTTGTCTTCTGCAATACTGGTTCCACCTCCACTTTGGTGCATGCTGGATACCAGCCTATATATTGTGTAGCAAAATTCAAGGCAATTTCTGTGGTAGGAGACTCAGGGCTGCCTTTGGGCACTGGTCCAATCTTTTTTCTTTTTAGTGGATGTGTGTGTAAACTGAGCAACAGCCAAAGGGTCAGTGGAAAATATGTATTCCACTGACCCACTGGCTATATGTATTTTGGTGTTACCTTTAATTTGTTTCCCCATCAGTAGGCTTTAAAGTTTAAGACTCTGAATACCACACGAAGCATATAATCTTAAAGTATTGTTATAGAAAACAAAGCAATATATTGTTTAGTATATCAATAATACAAAACATTGCAGACTTGTTAGGAATTGCTGAAATAAGTCAGTGTAAAGACATATTTGTGTTAAAGAAGCCAAAAATCCAACATTCGTCTTTATTTGGAACAAGCCAATAAAACAGGCAATATGAAGAATAGTCCATAAAGATTTACTTTTTCTTTATATAGGATGCAAAAGAGACAATAATATATAATAGTAGCAATTAAGGTCACTGTAATCGAACATAGCTCTTGCAGAGTTCATGGTCCCTGATGTCTCCCCAGCCCCCATTCTTTACATGTGGGGCCACTCCTCCTGCCCCATTGGCTGGCAGTCTCTTTGTGATCAGGAGGTTTTTTGGGAACAGCTGGTTCCCACTGCTCTGTAAGATGTTTTCTATCTTGGTTTTCTGGTTAATGGGCATGCAGGAAACCTTCTTGTGGTGCATGCCACAGTCACCAGCGTGGAAAATCCTCGGTGCCTCACTCACCATGACCTTCCAGTAGGAGGGCAGGCAGGACACAGTCAAGTGTTGTAGAGACCAGTCCCAGTTGTAGTCATCGTAAGTACAGAACGTGTCAGTGCACTGGATGAGTTTCTGGTATGTCTCTCTACTCAGAGCCATCCCCATGTTGTGCTCAGTGGACTTCCAGGCTTTTACCTCCACCTTATTTGCTTTACTGGAGTAGCCAATGTGACTGTAGCTCCCCAGTGAAAGGATATCACAGTCCGCACACTGCTCCCTTTTGAGAGCCGTCATCTGTTTTAAGAGATGGACAAAGTCCGCAGACAAGTAGTGGTCCTCTTCAATCAGGAGAACCAGACCCTTATGGTCCTTGAGAACTCGAACTCTGTCCCATACAAAGTGAAGCTTCCACCACCAGTGGTGCTTGGTCTGGGAAAACTTGGCCTCCCGGTAGTGGCCAAATGAGTCAGGGTACTCTGCATTAATGCATCCCAGCTTTAAGGCATCTTTTTTGGGGATGTCTCTGGGGCAGTCCCTGGGGTCGTTGCCAGGGAACTCCTGCGGATATAGTTGGATGCTGAAGGGGAAGAAAATCTGAAGGACTTGACAGAAGTCAATAGAGGCCACCACTTTGTTTATCTCAGGGGACCAGTAATCATGGCTGAATATCAGCAGTATGCTATCCACACCTCTGGCCTTGCGTAAACTATCCACTAAGAGCTTTAGATAGTCTGGTCGGTTATGGACCTGAACTACAACAACCAAATCGTCCTTCTTTCGAGTTGTCTTAAACTTCTCTTCATTTCTTATTGTCTGATCAAAGTTTAGCTGGAAGACAATGCCACGGTAGACTAAAGTGGTATTATCTACATCTGGCTTAGATATTTTGGCTTTGTCCTTTGCTTTTTCTTGGTGCGTGTCATTTGCTTGTATAACAGGTGCTGGAACAGGCGCCCGACTGACTGCAGGTGTCACTTGTTCCTGGTTATGACTGTTGATGCTATTGCTGCTGCTAACGCCGTTGCTCCTCCGCACCGTCTCCACTTCCCTGGGTAACGATCCGCTGTCGTTCTTCTTCTGCCTTCCACTGCTCCAGAAAGCCAGACCACACACAACAACCACCAGAGTCAGTAACACCACCTTTCTCTTGTAGATTCGGAATCTCATGATAGAGGGTTATCCTCTTGTAAAGGGACAGAAGTTGATAGTCGGGAATCAAGATGCAGTTGTATGGGTGTGCTTGTGATTTGCACTGGTAACAAGACCAATTAAAAAGAAAGGACTACGAGGCTAAGTGTTGGCAAAATGAACTGCAGTTGTAAACATGGATCCCACTGGAATGTCATTGGTGGTGAATGAATATTCCATAAGGCATGACGGTTGCTGGGAGGCAGCAGAGGGGCAGTGCGCATGTACCACCTGAATGAAAAATAAACGAGAAAATAAAGTTAAGTGCATCGTTACAGGTGGGGTTAAGTCATGTTAAAATATTCATAGGAATTTCTTTCCAAAAAGTATATAAAGCACATCACCAAACTGCAACATGGAAAAAGAGATAAACTGTTGTTTAAGGCAATAAAGCATACTCAACTGTTGCACATTACACAAGCCCAAACTCAGTGCAGTAATCAACACTCATTAGCTTTTGGCATCCCACACACTTAATGTAGGTCACTTGGTAACAACTGAACCACCTCCACTGCAATAGAGCAAACCTACTTTAGTGATAACTGTAGGATACAGCATTAATTCAGACCTGCTGTTAGACTTACTATGTCAAACCCCTGCAAAAGTTTAAGGCACTTTCGATTATTCAGTACCTTCTGGGTCCATACTGGAACATGAAATAAACGCCACACACAAAACAGAGGAGTCCCACAACCTTAGAGTGTGCTCCATTTGAAGTCAGAATTTATGATTTTTTAGTTGCAATTTTCGGCTGGAACGCCCCCAATTCAGACAACACAAAGTCAGAGAAGCCCCACCAACTGCAACTTAATAAGAGGGTGGTGCCACAAGACGGTGGCAGTGCACCTAAACATCTGTAAAACCTTGTATGTGTGCTACCAATATTGTGTATTTGTGACTGGCCAAAAAAGCCACTTGCACGAACATGTAGCAGTGGTAGTTTTGAGTGCGAAACAACAAGCATTGTCCACGGCCAGTTTTTCCTTGCTTTTCTGTGACATTGCTCCCAGCACAGTATGGTTGTTATATGCATTATGAGAACAATATAATGGTATACATTATGGTTTTCCTGGCATTCAATAAATGATAATCACCTAGACTTATCACAGACATGCATGTAACTGACTGCTGGGCTCATCCATTCTCACCCTTACCCCATACTTCATCTTCTTTATATCATCAATGTTGATTAAAACTCAATGATTCTTATTTGCCCTCCATTTATTTTGCCTCTTAACTGCATTATCAATATTGATCGCGTATTTCTGCTGAACAAACCTTCATACTTTGTTTGTTATTAAATCAGTAGCCTCTCAGGCTTCCTACCTGACCACTTATTCTGTCTTCTGTCTGCCTGTAAACTCTGCTTAATGGCAGCATCCAGTCCAGACCGCAGTGTCACTGACACTGCCTGGAAAAAGCATTTGATACCTACTAGAGTCTGTGATAAGTAAACACATTCCTTGTAGCTGCTTTTATATATCTATTGAGAGATCGAGTGAGCAAAGTAAGCCAAAGTGCTACCAGTAAATATGTACACAAATGTAATATCTACTTTAAGAAAAGCAGCTAATGCCTGAGAAAAAAAAATGATAAAGCTCTCTAACCCATATTCATCACATGATGTCAATGAGCATAGCTCCGTGTTGAATGCTTTCCATATGCAGTCGCAGTCTGCCAAACCAACTGTAGTAATGTTTGCTCTGCAGCTTCAAGTGTTTCCGATTTTAATCCACTTCATTTCTTTTATTATGACCCGAACCGGTTTACACCAGCAATCGCAGCGCCCATCGTGTAAATGTGCAGGTTCTCTTGGAGCCTACAACACAAACCATCAGTTTTCCTGTCCGAAATTGGCCGCTGTCGGACACACCGAGCCAGCGGCAGCTCTAATCGATCTTTTGCCAAGGGATACACTTTCCATCATTGTTCCGACTGACACGAAATCCACCGAAAGAAACCGAAAACAACAGCGGGCGCTTCAGCTTCGCTCTTTTATGACAGCCAAAATCCTAGAAATGCTAGCAGTAAGTTAGCAATAGCGTCAGCTAGCAACTTGCAAGTAGCCCGTCCGGACCAAAACCCGTCAACGCTAGCGTCCGTCCCGAACCGCAACAACCACGCTCACTGTATTTACCTGAAAACGGAGAACCCGTGCGGAGTTTTGACCGTGGAGAGTCAGTACGGTGGCATCCCGTTCTCCTCCATACCTTGCTGTAAAATGCACGGAAACGCTACTGTCGACTAGCTGTGAAAACACTGCCTGCTGCTGCTGTCCCACAATGCACCGGGCCAGCGGGGGGCACTCAAGATACCCGAAATATCACGAAGCTCCGTCTGCTGCTGCAAATACTCTCTCTAAGCGGACCATATGCTCATGTATAAGTGGATATAAAAACTTACCGCGTTACCGGTGTTGTGCCAAAAAGTGATTTCCGGTATTTGCTATAAAATGATTGGCTGTATTTAAATATATTAAACGACTTTTGGGCCTTGGATTAGTGAAACATATGTCAAACATATCTCTTATGAATGGTATCAAGTCAGAAACAACGTTCCTGTCACAAGGTAGAAGCTGCAGTCGCTTCTTGGCAAAGTTACTTCTATATCTTAATCAGGGTAAAAACTGTCATTGACATTAAAATTGTACTTTTTAAGAGACACTGAAATGTTAGAAATCACTTGTTGGCACAACAGCTGTAAAATGAGTCCAGCACAGTCTGCAGTAAGAGCTACTTTTTATTTCCTCACACTGAGGCTGGAAAAAGTGAACTCTTGAATTCTGAAACTCGTGGAACCTCTTTCAGCAGCAGCAGCCTCCATCAGGTGTTTCATTTAGCTCCAATGTAAGACTTAGGAGGAATTTTGTGTCGATCCTCACTACAAGCTGTTCCCACAATAGGTCTTGATTGAACATCCCTCTTCAAGTCATCCCACAGCATCTCAATTGGTTTAAGGTTAGGAGTCTGACTCTGGTATTCCTGTTTCTTATTTTCCAGCTATTCTCCTGAAGATTTGCCTCTGCACTTTGGGCCACTGTCAGCTGTTGTTGCATCACCTAACAGCTCCCAAGAGAGGTCGTGGACAGCTGCCCTGACAATCTCCTGTTAAATTTTCCTGAGACAATTATGTGTGGTTTTTCTCAGTGAGGGGTGGGGTTTGGGTGCTGGGGTGCAGTGCATCTTCCTTACAAATATGCATTTTTTCCCCAGTGTTTTTATTGTAATATCTATGCTGATATCACCAAATCTTGCCTCTGAGCTAGAGAAACTGTCTCATTCATGTTTAATAATCCCTTTCACAACATGGGGATGAGCGAGTGTGGGGTTAAGTAGTGCCTTACCTGCTTGTTCTTTTGTTTACCTTCATAGAGCTACTTTGGAAAGCCACAATGGCCAGCTACAAAATGTTGAGCTCCCTTTCACTTTTTTTTTGTCTTTTTGCTGCCTTTCCTTTCTTTCTATTTTTGTAAGTTTCCAATATGGGAAAATTTTAATAAAGAAATTCATAAAAAATAAATCAATCTTGCCTCTTCATGTGTCCTAAAAACAACAATACTTAAAAAGACTAAAACTAACACTGAAATCTTAACTAAAATGAGATATTTTCAAACAATACAAATTTAACCTACTCTGGAAGCTATCCATCCATCCGTTCACTTCTGCTTATCCTTTTCAGGGTCGCTAGAGCACGGTACACCCTGGAGAGGTCGCCGGCCTGTCGCGGGGCTAGCACTGAGACACAGACAAGCATTCACACTCATATTCATGCTCTCATTCACACCTATGGGTTTGTATTTAGATTGGCCAGTAAACCTAACCCCAGTAAATGCATGTCTTTGGACTGTGGGAGGAAACCAGAGTACCCAGAGGACACCCACGCAGACACGGGGAGAACATGCAACTCCACACAGAGAGAGAGAGACTCGGGCCAAGGTGGAATTGAACCCAGGCCTTTTAGATGGTATTCCATATGGCATTCTAACTGTGGTATTCACCACGTTGTCGTTTTTTAATTGAAAGTAACTTGAATTTAAAAAAAAAAAACGAAGTAAAAAAAAAAGAAGATAATAACCTCATTTGAGAAGTCATTATGAGTAGGTTTAGTTGAGGTACATCTGTTAATGTGTTATTAGGTAAGTCCAAACTGTATTTGTTTATAATCTTAAATAAAGATTAGATCAATTTTTAAGACATGAAAAAAATCCAGATTATTTACATTATTTTTTATTGCATCTGTACATTTGACGAGTTAATATGAAGGCTTATGCATGCGACCAGAGGTCAAAATTAAACAGAACTCAGCACACACTTATTTTTACACTGTTTGTGGACAATGTTCAACAGTTAACTCTGAAAGAGAAGATATGTCCCAGTTAAATTATAGTGTCACAGTTACCCATAAGCTTTTTTGCATTTCAGAGCATTCTAATTGATTAGTTAAGAGCCGCTAGGAGGCGGTACACAACCAGCCCACAGCCGGAAATGGAGCACCCGAACGCCTTTTTGCGCATGCGCGGCCGTCTTTCTTCCTTTCCGACACTCGAGCGAAAAGAGACAAGATGGGCCATCAGCAGCTCTATTGGAGTCACCCCAGAAAATTCGGACAGGGATCCCGCTCCTGGTCAGTCTCATCGTTATTGTTTCATTTATCGGTAAATGTAACCAAGCAGAGGGCCTTTAAGCTGTTTCTGACCTCGCAATCTTTAAAAAAATGCTACCAAGCGTGCGCCGCATGTGCCCTGAACCTGAGTTAATATGGCGGTGGTGGATGCTCCCTTCTTCCCTATTGGCATCAGTGGTGTGCCTTTTTTTGTGACCGGAATTAGTTGTATTTAGTTTAGCAGCTACTCCCGCTGCAAACACTTAATGCATATGAATTTAGTGTCATTTTTTTGCGTCGCTGTGTGAACGTGTAGTAGTGCTTGTTTAACGTTATTGTAAGTAGTGTTACTGCGGGGCTAGGTAAAGTTAGCTCTGGTGTTCAGGAAGAGGCACAGCAAACACACCGGCTCTTGGGCTGAGCCAGTGCTTTGTGTAGGTGGCCCATAAAGATTTTTATATAATAATTTATATTCTCATGTTGTTGCAGCCGAGTGTGCTCAAACAGACACGGCCTAATCCGTAAATACGGGATCAACATGTGCCGCCAGTGCTTCAGGCAGTACGCTAAAGACATCGGCTTCGTGAAGGTAAGTTGTATTTTTCCACTTCAAGTTGGTCAGAACATCACGTAAATTTCCGACTGTATAAAGTTTCATTAAGACTGGCTGATTTTCGGATGAAGCCCATGAATTATTGGCTCTGTTTGTAAACTTTATCACTTGAGGTTTTCTGCAGTCTACCTAATAGTTTGATGCGGTTTTTGCACTACATCTCCATGCTGGTTAGGAGAATCTGAACCCAGCATGCTACGTGCCCGTCTTTTCACTATAACTAACTCCTGCTATTTTTGTTTTTACAGCTGGACTAGATGTCTGGTGCCATTGTCCTCGGATGTCCTCCTCAAGTTCTCTTTGGAAGACTGGCCGTGATGGGTTAATGCAGCACTGCAAATAAATGTCATTGCTTTTGTCCAATTTGGTTGTACTGCGTGTTTATTTATTGGCATGAATTTATTTTTCATAATAATCTTAAAAAAGAGGCTTTTAGAAGACTGATCAAAGATTAACACAGTCAATACTAACATGTAAAGATGGGTTTCAACCTCTGCCCCCAAACTGGATGCGGCAGCAAAGTTATGTTCAGTATGCAGATAAATGTTTCAATTTTAAATAAATGTTTTAATTGGTGATTTTTCTGGGTTACTGTCTATGGAAGTGTTAGGCAAGGAGATTTTATTCAGCAAAACGCTTTATGTGAGAATATACTTGGAACTTAGTAGATATTAAAACGGTGCTAATACCTACTGTCAGGTCTTGATACAGCTGAGCAGTGTTTGGTGACTTGTTTCTGGATTATGATTCATTGTGTTATAAGCCTTGAGCAGACTTGGAATGAACTTCTCAATCAGAACTGATGAAGGCAAGTTAAATATTTCCTCCTGCATTGTATCCTTAAAATTCTTGCTGACTTATGCAGGCCTTGTAGCATTTTTTAAAATTTCAGTGACATGTTAGGCATCCTTGCAAATGCTGGCAGATAACACCAGAGAAGTGATATGTATCCATGGAAACTAGTGCACAGGGAAAGACTAATGGGAGGGAAACACAATGGGAATAGAATAGCTGTAATTTAATAATGTAAGGGAGAATAAACGCTTTCAGATAGGTCGGTCGTGCCCGCCAGTTGAAAACAAACCAAGCAGCATGGAAGTGAAATATTTCAGGTGGAAACTCAATTTTAAGGTTGTATTGTGGTTGAGTGGTCACATTTCTTCGTTAATAACCTTTAATGGGACATCCGCTGAGCTACTTTGCAAGAAGTCAAGTAGTGCAATTAATCCTCACAGTTGTACATCATGGCAGTGGCGTAAAGAGCAGCTGATTAATTTTTAATTCAGCGTGCCTTCACGTAAGACAACATACCCCCCAGCTCTCATCCAAGGACTGCTAACATGCTGCGATAATGGTCTTGCTCAAAGTTAATGAAATTTGATAAGTCCCCTGTAGTGCGGCTAATTACTAAGTGCCACGTGACTGAAGCTACCAAACGGAAGCTGCTTGCTTGAGGCTGCTGCCAGGTAGATAGGATTCTACGCAGTTTGATACTGAGCCAGGATTTATTAAAAATGATTTATTTTCCATTTTTGATCCCATCTCTAAAAAGGATTGTGAAGTGTTAGGCACTAGGTGGCAGCAGCACTTCATGTTCAATGCCACTAATAACGACTTAGATGGCTGGAAATGCAATTTATGCATCCAAATAATCTTTCATTCATCACAACTATATACGGCTTCCCATTAGGTAGCTTGAGAGGCTTCATGAGGTCTTGCTGGTCTCCAACCAGGCAGTTAAAAGTGATTTTTCTGGCAGGTTGAAAACGATTAAAAAACAAAAAATCTTGGTAGATGTGCAGCTACTTTGATATTTTTAGAGATGGTGAATCCTTTATACTTGCAGCTCAGATTTTAATCTATTTAATCCAAGGCAATAAATAAAATATGCTTGAAAAATGCCAGTGCACCACAAATAACAAATCTCTTTGTTCAGCGGGAGTAAGATGAAGCTTTAATGGTCCCACTGGGGAAATTGCAAACAAATAAACCACATCAAAATGAAAGTTATGCAAACCTATAATTTTAACAACAGAACATGCTGCTCAGGAATAAGATGAATGAAGAGTGATGGAGATGTACAAAATTAGAGCAGCAGTCCTCATTATAATGAGGCTTTGGAAGTCCAGTTTATACACAAAATGAGCATGTCTGACTTTTGTAGAAAGGAAAATCCTGCTTCTGCCAAATGCAGTAACTGTATGAGATACAGCTACTTTAAACAATGTGGCCATAACTGTGTAATTGAAGTCTAGAAATGGAGGCACAGAGTGTGCAAAATAGTGTGCAAGGCTAAGGCGTATTTTATGGGGTGTATTGATGTATACCTCAGATCTGTAAGTATTTTATAAGTAGGCCAGTAAGTTATGCATAAAGGGAGCCTGTGTGCAGGAACGGGCAGACCAGTTTGGAGCTGAGCACACAAGTGCTCCTTTTTGCATCACTGCACCATGTAGGAGGGTGGAAGGTGTTGTCTTTGATGTTCAGTTCAGTTGCATTTTTTTCTTCTTTCTACCGCATCTGTGTTCTTGCTGTGCTGTCTCCTCAGTACATAACTTCCACGACGACTGACTCAGTGCAAAATCAGTTTCATCCGACCTGAATCTTTTCAAAAAGCCTGTCATTGTTGATGTTTGGTGGCTTCGTGTGGTCACACTGTCTGCCTCACTGATATATGTAGCCTACATACAGTTAGGTCCAACATTGTTTTGGGATAATGATGATATTTTAATCCTTTTTCCTCTGTGCGCCACCACAGTGGATTTTACATTAGACAATGAAGATGTGGTAGAGTTTCAGCTTTTAAATAGTGGGATTTAACAAAAGTATTGCATTAACTATTTAGGAATTACAGCCATTTTTATACACCCCCCCCCCCCAATGTCTGAGGATCAAAATGATTGAACAATTGAATTAAGCAGATCAAAGAGTTGATTAGCGCTGATTCCAAGTGTTAAGCTTGCATTTGGTAACTGTTGATGAGATGTCAATGCAGTAGGGCACGATGAATAAAAAATAAAACTCTGTAAAGCTGAAAGTCTGGACTTTGATTACATCTTGATTGTTTGATATCCACGGTGGTGCTGTACGCAGGCAACATCACAAAAATTTTAATTTAAAAAAATGTTCCAAAAAAATCTAAGGACTACCATACCAGTGCCATATTGCAGTGAGGTTATCTCCAGTTGAAATAGTCAAAATAATAATTTTGTGCTGCTTTGGGACGTTCGAATGAAAAAAATAGTGGGTATAGTAGCTGCATATAAATGTATATATGTATGTATGGATAACATATTTCACTGGAACTTTACTAGCTCCTAAATGTCACCTTCTTTAAATCCTGACTTCTCTTCTTATGTAGGTTTCCCTTTAAAAAATCTCATCAGTAAATACATCAACCATGAAACCAATATACCTAAAATATGACAGTAAGCCCAGTAAACTGCATACTCAGCGTATAATGCTGGATTTACTTTTGATATATCATTAATGCAACTATACTGACTGAAGTTTTAATGCACTCAAATGCAGATATGAGATAACTCTGTAAATCCTGAACCATGAAATAATTGTCATAAAATTCAAAATTTTTGAAGCAGGAGTGTTCAGTAAGCATCAGAGGGTTAAGACTTTTAAGAAAAGCAACCTTGCAAATAGATTTGTAAATTCCCCTTTATTTTAGTGACATGACGAAACAACTGCATCTGTACTTGCAGTGGATGGCAGACAATTTACTGCGAGTAGCAGATAAGACATTAATTTTATTATCCTTAAGTGATGTACATGCTGGTAAAATCGATTGTCTGTGGCTGTAAAAGACTCTGTGATCGCTCATGTGTGCATGCTACGCTTGTACACACATATAAATATGTTATTGTGTGCACTTTGTGGTCACAGCCAAAACCTCACACTGAAAGCAAACCTGAATGGAACACTAGTTTGAGCAAAGCAGAAGGGAGCTGTTGTGTAATGGCTTGGGACCCAAAGTCTCGGCGCTACTGTGACTTACTGCCAGGTACATTGCAGAGGTCTCCCATCCATCTCCTAGATTATAGGGAAAATAAGTGAATTGAAAATGTTACAGCATACTGTTGGCATGGAAACATTCCTCTGGGTTTACCTGCCTTTGATTGTTAGACCAAGAGGCACTTCTCTCTACAAGGTTCCTCCAAACGGCTGTGGGCAAACAAGCAGCTCATTCATGTTCTCCCTCCGTTTTAACCGAGCGGGATAGGTGTTGACTGAGGGATGGCAAATGGGAAAAAAAAGAGCAGCAGCCAAAGACATGAAGAAGAAATAGAAAGATTAATTGAAGAAAGGAGCAACAGTAAAAGCAGAAACTGTGAAATTATGTGGTGACTAAGTGGCTATGGTGTAAAGAGCTCTAAGAATAATAATTGATAATTACAGGATGCTTTGTTCCTGATATTATCGATACTATTATAAATGTGAGGGGATAGGAAAAATCTTATTTACAATTATTTCCCCTCTTAGTATAAAACAGCAATATCTTTAACCACAAATATCGCCTGACTACATTATGGTCTCAGATATTTTTCTGTTTCAGTGTATTCCCTTGAGAACTGAGCTGCGCACTTCACTGAGCTTTATTACAGTCCAGTGTGGAGCACCTGGCTGACTCAATCGCTCCAGTCAAACAGGAGCTAATTCTCCAGCCTCCATGGAATAAGTGTGCCGCAAAGCCCCAATTTAGGCTTAGATGACTTCAGCAAACATTAATTTCTCCATAAATTTCAAGGGAATTGCCTCAGCAATGCACAGACTTTGTTTACCTACAGTCGGCTGTGTAGCCAGTATCCGACTACAGAGATATGTGCAGCCTATAAACTGCGGGCAGATATTAAATAAAAATGATAAGGTAACATCAGATGGCCATGAAAATCTTCCACACCAAAGGGAAATCACACGCTAAGCCCGTGGCTGACAAGTCACAACAGGAAATGCACAGGTGTAATTAACATTTAGGTGCAGTGTTGTCAGAATCCTGCTGCATTTTGGCTCAGAGCTGTAGCTTAGTGGGACATTTAAATGAACAAAGCCGTTGTAGGTTTTGTGAGCGCTGCTGTGAAAGAGATCAATTACGTTGTTTTTTCCAGTCCAGAGGAGGTTGATAGCCATTCGCTTTGTTTTCATTGTGACTCTGCAGGTGCATACGATCCACACGACACCTCATGACAAAAGATGGTGTTCAAATAAATATTTTTTCACTTTTGTCTTTCAGTATTTCTTTAAAGGTGGACAACAGTTTCCTAATTAGAAGTCAGTGAACACTGCTAACATGCCGCACTCACACACAACACAGCTCACTGTAATAGAATGGAGCAATTGTTAATGTTATTAGCAACACCTGCTCTCTCCCAGTGACAACTCAGATATTTCCTGTTGAGGAGACAGAAGAAGCACAAGGAGGCCAAAGTAACTTGTGCAGCCAGTTTTTATTTTTTAAAGTTATTAAAGGTTTATGCTGTACAAATCGTTCCACCCTGGAAAGAAAATAACAATTCAAAGAAATCATTAAAAGCCCCAAATTACCATGACATTCATGGCCATGATGAGTGTGCATAAACTTATGACCACAACCGTACGTGATAGTGGATGCTTTCAATTATAAATGTTTCAGGATGATGCCGATCTGATAACATGGCTACTTTGAGCAAAGAAAAAAGCCAGAAATTCAATTATGGGAAAATAAATGCACCTAAACCATGCAGTTGTAATCAAAGTTACAGAAACTGTGAAACAACATAAAATTGGTTGGCTGAATATTCATAACCATAGCCAGGAAACATCTCACGTCTCTGCAAAGGTAGGTGGGTGATCAGCACTTACACTTCTTACTGTGTAATTTCGGAGCTGAAATACAGAGTCAGACATGAAAAATGTGTTGCTTACCAAATATGACAAATACAAAAGACGGTCTGCAAAAAGGTTTGTTGGTATTCAGTCTGTACTGCAGTAGCTGGCACAATGCTGCATTTAATGAATTACACTGCACATGCACCCAATGGGATCCATCAAACATCTGCGCAGAGTCGGTCCACGATGAAGGTCTCTTTGAAGCTACGGAACTTCCTTTTTTTTGGAAGTTGTTCATTATAAGGCATTATACGGGAACTTTGGTTTCCACCAATAAAAATAAAACATGTTTCCTGATTTGAATCTGAAAGGTCATCTTCTTGTGCAGCTGACTGCTAAATGTGGAAGTCCCATTCGCACCGGTGCTTTGGCAGCATACAGTGCTGACCAGTCGACTAGAATTTCACTTAAAACTTGTAGGCATGACTATCATCCGTCAGATGTTTAAGTAAAACAGGGATACATTTAGAATGCTTTCCATGTAAGTTTAAGGTCCACAATTTAAAGTGCCATATAAAAAAAATTGCAGCAGCTCTAAAATCCATTACTGCGTGAGAAGATGACTGACTGGCTTAATTTGAAGCAGATGCTTTGTTAGCGCTCAACTGAATTCTCTATTTGATATCAGCTACTTGATGATCTATTGGTATCGGTATTTAAAATAACTGATAAACACACGTTTGGAACACCACAACCAGCTGATCCCAGCAGAGGCAAGTAGAGAGTAAATAATTACACATAACAAATGTTAAGGAAATCTATTTCTGTTTTGTGTGTCTGAAAGAAAAAAAAACTTAGTAGTAGATATATAGATACATATAGATTTTTATTTCTGTGTTTTTGTGCAGTCTACTGATGGCACCTTCTTAACCAAGCCTGCTAGTGACTTAGCACTCCACACTTGTCCACGTTCACTTCTGGCTCCAAAAATAACAAGACTCTTAGACAGCTATAAAGAAGCCCTTCAAATCAAGCCAGTAAGTGATGCCATCTTTTATATACAGTCTATTGGCTAAATGTGAATGGATTTGTTTTTAACTAAAATTTAAAAAAAGCTCTTGACTGTTACGCATGCCCAGAATAATCC
>VUQK01018570.1:29217-66471 GCA_015106715.1 Bujurquina vittata | reverse complement strand
ACAGAGTGGAGCTCCACATCTGCTCTCAGGCTGCAGCCTGAGAGCAGATGTGGAGCTCCACTCTGTTGGTTCAGGCTCACTCCCTTGGCTGTCTCAGCTGGACTTGCAGACTTGGAATATGGTCGCAGGTTGCAGAATCTCATCTTGATATCTCTCTGCATTAAGGCTGCCTCCAATGATGACAAGCCTGATTGTCAGCACCAGGAGTACCAGGAGCTCAAAACAAGAGTCAATAGGCTGTTTGGCATTGGCAGAAAAGACTTTTTCATAGGTGATACCCACATACTCAACTCTACCAATGCATTTTCCTTACAAACGTGGCAGCTTTTAAGGGGAAATAAACAGGCTTTCGAACAGTAAAATATTTATTTTGAGGAAGCATTGTTACAGCAAAGAAAGAATCCACCAAACACAAATGTCTCTACTTTTTGTGCTAAGTTTAGATGGAGAAACTCAGATTAGAACATTAAACAGATGACTTCCTAAGAGGTGTATTTGTAAGATGAAAGCATATCAGAAATGAGTCTGAGTCCTGCCAGATCAATTCTTTCTAAAGAAATTATTTGACAGCAGTGACATGAAAGAAAATGTGTGATTTTTTCCTGTGGTAGTTGTTCCACTAGTGTTTGGCACACACTGTACTGGGATCTGCTGATTGTGTTAGTAATGCTCCATGTTAAACAGATGGGACAAAATGGAGGGAACAGCACAGTGCTTGTGTGTCTGACCTAGCGATGCATTTTAACAGAAAAAGCAGTCAGGGAGACTGAGCAAAAATACCACCCAACTGGTGCTGAAAATAAGCAGCCTCTCTTGCCTGTCTGGTGTAATTCTCACAGTGTTCAGCCTCTCATGAAATTATTAAGTCCAAAAATCCTGTAGGGATTTCTCTGCCTCGCCACCAGTCTTTCTCCTGATCAGTCTAGCACAACATGATATATGTAGATGGTCTCGCGGCTCATCTGTCATTTAAAGAAGAGACTGTCTGATTCCACCTGGCTGGGAAATACACACTGTTCTGCATTCATCTACCTCAAGCCCTGCCCTGTACACACCCACCCTAGCACACAAACCAGTGGAAACAAATGGACAAAGCTTACTTTGTGCTTTAAATGAATGTTGCACTGGGGCACGGCTGTCATAGCAAATCACAGTAACACTCAGCATGCCTCTATGCCTCTGTTAAAGGAACACCACGAACTCCCCCATTCATCCATACACTGTCTCAAGCTCCACAGTGCAGGAAAATAGGACACTTTCATTGAATTCAGAATTCGTTTCTTATTATGCATCTAGTACACAGCATTTAGTGCCCTCGTTTAGAGCAGCTGATGTTATATTGCAGTGGATGCAACTGTCTATACTTCATACCAATGGAAAACAGCAAACCAAGGGTGCATATGCGTGTGTTTGTCTCTTTGAATCTGCTCACATTAGTGCACCTGTGCGTATATAGAACTTTTGTGTGTTATGAGCTCAGTCTCCTTCCCAGCTCGTCACACACGTGACACTTTGTCAGGACCCCTTAGTGTTAATTTTGAATGCTGTGGGTACAATTTAGCATCATTTTCAACATGCAGGGTTGATTTCAATGCAGACCTTGATCTTTTGCTAAACAGCAAGCAAAGAGTATTTTTGGTGCTTAAAATTGAGCCAAACAGAAAGCAAAATTAAACAATGAGAGAAGATGTGAGCTGCAGTCCTGGTTAATTTACTCATTCCCTTGACAGATGCATTTAACCCAATACTGTCAGAAGACCGGGGTTTGCATCCCCCCATGGGAGCTTTGTTTTTTGCGCTTATTTCATTATATAATTAATCACTCTTTAGCTTCATTTTGCTATTTATTTTATGTTCGCTCACTACTTGGTCTTGGGATAGATTATGGCTCTCTGTTCCTAATAACCCTACATATTGGCCCCCAGTGTGGTAAACTGTATGAGAAGAGCTGGAGTAAATCTTAAAAACCTACAAATAGGCTTTTATTTTCTATATTCATATTTATATATATAATTCAGAATAGAATGAAAATAAGTCATCCATCCATCCATCCATCCATCCATCCATCTGGTCTCTTTACCTCATCCCTGAAGATTTCAAACTTTTTTCACAAGGGATTGCACCTAATCAACCCCAGATACAAATGGCTATTTTTAACATACAGGATGCAGAGTGACACCATTGTCCCTGTTACATGTCAGTGCGCCATCAAAATGGTTGTGAAGCTGTTATTTTTAAGGTGAAATTGTTAAAAAATATATTATTATGAAGGTAAGCATCCCACACTGGGCCCATTTTCTCTCCCCATTCTACGTCTCTTTGATCATCTGAGTTTGTCCTCACCCCTCTCTACTTTATCCTTTTCCATATCAATCACTATTTTATACACTTCATCAAAGCAGCTTCAGGGCAAAAAAGCAACACAAAACCTCAGCAGAGGCTAGGGTTTGATTTCTTACATAGATCCAAACCTAATGGGGGAGTCTTGTTTTCCTGCTTGAAACAATCTGCATTAATCCTACTCCCATGGAGAGCTCTAGCTGAGGTGAAGAGTTTTGTTCCACTCACTGACCAAATGCCATTGTATGAAGTGGAAACCTGCCAACCTCAAGCTATGAGGTATCAACAAATTAGTTAGAGAGCTGGCTAATATTTTGTTTTCTAATTCCAGCTAAATAGCAAAGGATGTTGTGTACATATATATTTAGCATACATAATAGATGTGCTACACATGTCTTCACACATTCCATCAGATGTGTAAACCCGTGACAATGTCAAACCTGGGTTTAGAAAGTATCCAACTAGATCCCTTTTATGACCACAGTGTACCTATGTTCTGATGGCTGCTTCCAGCAGACAATGCATGATGTCAGAAAATCATCCCAAACTGGTTTCTAGAACATGACACTGAGTTCTCTGTACGCAAATGTCCTCCACAGTCAGCAGACCTCAGTCCAACTGAGCACCTTTGGGACCATGCATGTACAGCTGACACATCTGTAGCAACTGTGTGATGCCAAAATCTCTGAGGAATATTTCCAGCATCTCGTTGAATCCGTGCCATGAAGAATTAAGGCAGTTCTGAAGGCAAAAAGGGGGTCCGAGTTAGTACCAGCAAGGTCAAACTAATGAAGTGGCTGTTGAGTGTGTGCTGCCTATTAAAACATAAATTTAATGTTGTGTGGCTTTTAAACGTAAGGTTGAAGTCTTGTAGTTGCTAATGATACTGCTTGAACATAGATAACTGAATAGAATGGACCACCGTATGAATAAAAGACCTGCAGCTTTAGTCGCTGGGGGGGAAAAAAAACATATATACATGGATACTGTAAAAAAAAACAAAAATAAATTACACACTGAGCACCATGCTCTGCTCCCCTGACAACAAATTTAGCTTTTCTCTGCTATTTTAGAACAGAAGCACTTTGTTAACTTCAGCTAATGCCTGTCTGTGCACACCCCAAGAGATAGCCACGGAGGGTGAATGTTCACATTTTAAGATGCAAGGCACCACAGAATATCTTTAAATGCCTCTATTACTAAACTCTGAATAATTCGGCACCTGTGGACCTAAGTGTGATATTATTTAAAATAGGGTGAAGGCACAAAGTTTATGATTTATGATTATTGGTGTTAGGGGGACGATGTCATTGCATCTCTCCTCAATTCGGATGTAACGACTTAACTATGCTTATGAGACGTGCTAAACATGATCGGCAGCCCGCTGGCCAGCCTCATTTTAGGGGAGGTCGCAACTTCATTATGCCATCTGAAATCAGTGTGGGAGCCCGCTCAAACAAGCTAAGACCAATTATTTAGATTAATTCGATACACCCTTCCCAACCCCATTCTGCTCAGAGCATCTGCTTAGGCTCAAGGAAATGATGATGTACGAGGCGTAATTTAGCCTTGAGAGAGAGAGAGAGAGAGAAATCACTGTGGCTGATTGTGGCCAAATGGAATTCAGATGAACTGAGCTTATTAAGAGGCAAAGGGGATGGGAATGTACAGGTAAGAGGTTTATCAGTGTTAATAAATGCTATGGCTATCTCCTCTGAAAGGTCGTCCAAATGGACTTCACATCAGCTGTGGCCGAGAAAGATTGAAATGATCACACGGGGCTCATTTTTAAGAGTTAGCACTGCTCTTATGAGCATATTTCTCAGCAAAGGATGAGGAAGACGTTGCATGGGCATTGTTTTACAGTCCTGAATTAACAGCGATGCTTCTGAATGGGCTTCGATGAAGTGTCTTTCTAGAATTCGCTGGGCGAAACACGGCAGAAGACGAGAAGAGGCACAAAACTGCAGCAACAGTGGTTCAGATGTCATTATTATTTATGAATTACACCAAAGCTCATTTTAGCAGCAATGAAATCTTAAATGGGGTTATGAGAACATCATCACCACTGTGTATCACTGAGCTTTATAAAGTAATGGATTTAAATGGAAACGCACTGCCAGCCTTAATGAAGCATGAAAAGCATTCCCAGTTTACACAGAAAGAGGGAGAGCAGCAGGAAGGGGTGAAGTGATAAAAGAGGTTCATGGGTTTGTGAAATGAAAAGCCGTGGAGGGGGAGAAAAAGTCTGTTTTCTCATTTTACCTGAACATATATAAATTGGATCATTAGGGTTAGGACTGGATTTGGGTGAAAAGCACTTTGTAGAGAGCTTGAGGTTGGAAACTTTATGGATATTGTATAAGATTTTTTTTCCCCCCTCATATCCAGGTTTGCAAACTATGAATCTTTTCATTTTCATATCCCAAGAGACTTTGTTCCTCGGTGTAAGCTCTTCTTTGATGGAGAGCGAAAGTGGAGGGGACTCAGATCGCACAGCTGTGACCCTACATGGCATAAAAAGTTATCTTTCCTCTTGTAAAGCAAATGCACGCCCTGTTGTTTCACAACATTTCATATACTTTTGTACAAGTAGGAGCAAAGCAATTCTCCCAACTCTTTCAAGTTGATATTGGATGAATTTAATACATCAAGAGTTATTTTAGATTGAGCTAGGTAAACACGCTGCCTCTGATGCAGAAATCAACAATCGCCACAGGATCATCGCTGCTTTTAAAGCTGTTATTTAAATACAAGCCCGTGTTTGTGTCTGTGTTTCTGCGTGGCTATATTTGTTTGCACTGGAGTCCACTCTGAGCTATAGATTCACGTCTTTGTGGGAGTCAGGATGCAGCCATGTGTTTTGCTTGCTAATGAAGCCAAAGGATGAGAAGAAAGAAACCTTGTTTACTCAATAGAGATAACAACAGCTCAATCACCCACCTGACCTGAATCCTTAATTGGCGTCATTATTATACTTGGGACAAGTAAAAGAAGATAAGTTTCCCATTTGCATAGCAGACCGGAGATGATAACTGACGCTGCATGTCACCTGTAGACAAGGAACTTCAATCACAGCAGAGAATAGATTTATCGTTCCTTACCTCGTGACAGTGAACAGAAAGCTTTTAATCAGATCGCTTTTCTGCAAAGAGAGAAAAACATGCATACATAAGCCCATACTGTTATGAGTATATTTTCCTACATGATAAGTAAACCTATGGCTCGCCCCTGAGTGCCCAGAAGCCCAGGAAGATCTGGAAATCCCTGCTGGCGATCTTTACACCTGTTAAAGCTCACAGAGAAGCTGCGGTAGTGGACATCGGCTAATCTCAGCTGATCCATTTCTCAGAGCGCAGCTGAATCTGGAATATTGCTTTCTGTGAGTGTGGTGACAGGAGCCATCTGATCTGCATTAGCATTAGCAGCATTAGCATTAGCAGCAAGTGAAATGTCTTTTACACTGGGCCTGATTGCATGTACCTCTCTGAATGACAGCAACTCAGCTGGAACTCACTGGAGGTTTCTCTCAGTATAGGTATTAATTTCCCTCTGATGTGCCACTGTGAGCCTGAGTGCATGAGGGGATGAATGCACACAGTCACACATACACCAGCAAGACGCCTCAGTTTGAGACTGTGCTTCAGATTTCAATATCACCACGACTTTATTGCCATTATTGTCCTGTTGGCAGCTAATACGAGTGAAATGTCAGTTTCCCTGCTTGTTCCTTTGTTGCATGTGCTCTTATCCTGAACACACACACACACACGCACGCACGCACGCACACACACACGCACACACACATTAAAATCAGGCTATTCTGTACGAAAAATGTGTGAAACATAGGCAGGCCTCTCTATGTTTAGACATGCTTTTTTAACATGAAGCAACTTGTTATCATCTTGAGCCCCAGAGTTTAGCAAGTATCAAAACTCTTTCTGGACAAATACTAGATTTTTTCTAATCTATTTTGTATCCTCTGTATCAGTACTGAACTAGCTGGTTGTAGCAGCCCCACCTAACTCTCAGCAAAAAAGGAAATGACACTCAAATGTTGTCGTTGTTTTTTTTTTAAATAAATTACGAATGTTTTCATCTAATCTAACATAAAAATGACTGGAAAATTTTGAAGTTTTTAATTAAAGTTTACATCTGTGTATCTATAATTACACTATGTAATACAATATTTTTCTTCGACAAGCGTTATTTTCTAACTCTTTTTTACTGTAAAACAATAGAAAATGTCCATTATTCCTGTCAAACTTTGCTTTTGTGGATTTTATAGTGACCTTTTTTGCTCCAAAATAGCTGAATTTCAAATTTAATCTTGAAACCTCAGAAAATTCTTCCAAACTTTTGAAATTTTGTGTTTGATCTGAACAGTTAAAGAAAGATTTGATCAATTGAATTTTTGTTACATCAATTTATTGTTTATTTATCCTTATAAATGAGAATTTTTGCCATTTTATAGGCAACTTTTGAAGAGAAAACAGCTTGAAAAAAGGTTAAATCCTAAATGAAAACTGGCATTACATGAAAAATTACACATTTGTAAAATCATTGTCTGAACCATAAATGCAAGGTTTTGGGATCAAAAATATATATTCTTTAGTTTGTTTACATGTTCAAAACTACAAAAACATAGTTTAAACCCAAAGACAAGAAAAAAAGTAGCAATTTTTTCCTAGGAAATGAAAATTGTTCCATGCAGGTTTTCATACAGTTGCGCACACTACTCCCTTTGCAAACTAGAACATCCTGGTTCTTGCAGGTACTGTTTAATGAAGCTGCCAGCTGAGGACCTGTGAGGCACCTAGAGGCTCTGATGAATCTGTTCTTTTGATCAGTTGTGCGCAGGGGCCTCTAACTATTGTGGTTTGAACCATTTTGTGCCACCTTGTTCAGGAAGTACACGTACTCTTCAGTTCCTGCATTAAATAACCATCATTTCTGAATACAAGAAGTCTCTGATAGGTATAAAAAATAATAAATAAATTTTTATTTTTAATTTGTAATTGTTTTAGTTACTTCCTGTTCAGTTTTAAAAAAAAATATTTCTTGTGGCTTTGCCTCTGTTGTTGGCTCTTTGTATTCTTTGTCTTTAACAGTTGTTGGATTTTTACCCACTACCAACTGGCAGCACTTTTTTCAGTATTTCCAAATTGTTAAAGAACCATTTTTGCCTGCATTTGTGTTTTATTTTAAGTGTTACTGCCAACACGACATAATCAACATAACCAATTAACCTTTTAATAATCCTTTTGCTGAAAATGGCTCTCTGCATGGCCATGCTGATGTTCCGTTGAAAATCATAAATTAGTTGTGATGAATGATTTTAATAACAAGAAAATGTTGCTTACAACACTTCATATTAATTCAGTGTTCTACTTTTATAGATTGAAACATATGTACCTTTTGTCTCTCCATAAAACAAACAAAAAAACAAGAACATTTTAAAATTACCCAGCACTTTTCACAAAATGTCAAACTATTTCCCCAATGATCTCACAAAGTAAATTTTTCTTGTTCCCATTAAGAGGTCTTCAGTTTTTGCTGTGCTCAGAAATCACACAGACACAGTAAAGTTTTTGATCAAACCACAGAAAACCATGTAATTGCATAAATTGATCCCGGTATGAGTATCTTTGGAAACGCAGGTTCTTTAAGGGGATGGGACAGGAAGGCTAAGGGTGCCTTTATCGATGTCCTTTTACTGTCAGTTCTACCAACCACAGATTGGTTCCAGCCAAACAGGCTCACTTCAGCAACTCCAAATTGGCATGTATGAAACAAGAAAATAGATTTTATCCGTCACGTTGCCCCCACATTTTGCATGTCATTACCTAGCTCCTATACATCAGGCATCAGAGCCCATTACAGCAGGGAGTGGGTGGATAACTATACTCTAAAACTCCATCTTTTCTTCAAAGTAATTTGTAGCAAAGGTTGTTTTCAGTCAAACCTGACAGTGGCCTAGAATACTGAAGAGTTTGTGTCATTCTTAAGTGCCACATATTGTGTATGTGTTTACTGCCTGAATACAGATCTATTATGGATATATAAAGCACTGAAAGACAGCACTTGCTATTCTTATGGCTCAATGGCCAAGAGAGGAACATTTATTGCTATACTTACAGAAAAAATAGATGTCTGGATGTGAGAAGGGCTTTTCCAGGTAGTTTTTAAAGTATGTGGTGTATTATTAATTTAGAAAGCTGGATTGCAGAGCTTAGCAAGGACAAGACTGATTGATCATTTCACCCAGAGCTTCTCTGCTTCAAGTCCGTGCATGATGACTAATTGGTTGGCAAACAATCTGGATGCAAACTGTGGCACTTTCTATTGAGTCTGTTTAACGGAGTGTGTAATTATTTAACAGCATTAACTTAAATTCACTGCTGTTGTCTTCTTCAAAAAGGGAACTCTTCAGTCATGTCACAATTGGTCCACTGTTGAGTCTGATTTGTTTGCCTCAGTAAACAAACTGTGTTCTTTACTGAATTCAGCAGGTGTATACTCCGTGTCAAGGTTAGAAATGCTTGTGGTGTACGGGGAAAACATCCTTGAAAGTTCATTTAAGGTCACTTGCTCATAAATTACAACTAAGAACAAGTATCCTTCTAACTGGTTTGTACATAAACACCATGATCAGAGATTATGGGATGATGAAAACATTATTAATTTAAAGGTACCTCTGGAGTCTACTCCAAATTCAATCTAATCTTTTTTTATTGATCATCAGAAAGAAAAATATAAAAAGAAAACTAAAAATGCACTTGTTTTTCTATTTAACATGTGATAATCAATATCTTTAATCAAACAAACAATTCTACGCATATAGCAAATTTATTTATTAGGGATGTTCATGGTGACTAATTTAGTAGTCATCTTAACTCGTCAGCTAGTCTAAAAGGCAGAAAATATTCAAATATGAACAAACGCCAACAGTCGAGGTTAAACATTGGCCTTGGAAATACTGCATGCGTATTTAAGAGCGATTCTTTCATTAGTCAAGTAGTGTTTTAAATGGTGCTGAAATGTACGGCTGTTTCCTCCCTGTACAATGCTGTGAACACCTAAAGTCAAATTATTTGGTGGTTAAATGTCAGTTTACTCCACAGCCAACAGCCAATTATTTCTTTTAGTGGAGAACAGGTATTATTGTAACAAAAGCGTATTTAGTACGGATACTGCTGATACTGGAATTATGTCACTTGGAACTTGTGAACCTCTAATCTATTATTTTCTGTCCAGTCTCATCTGTACTGATTCATATCTGTGTAGATATTATTTTTCCAACTTTAAAGGGCAAAGAACTCCACACTTAGGTTCAAATCATATGCTTCACACTTTGTTAATTTGTGTTATTTTCATATGTAGATTATTAATTACAAATACTGCACTTGGTTTGGTTAATGCATTAAAAAAGACTAATTGCAAAATTGTGCTGACTGGTGTGTCCCTGGCACTGGTTACGTCCAAATAGACTGATTTTTAAAGACCCACCAAGCCTTTTTTTTTTTTTTTGTAATATGAATTCTGTCTAAATTAAATCCTAAACTAGACAGCCCTTGGATTGGTCATACGACTAAAGTGAGAATGGATGTTTGATGGCAACAGGATTTGCTGGAAGAGATGAGCAACTGGGGAAGAAAATGCTCTGCTGCTTGCAGATTTTTTGCTTGATTCAGCAAGCTTAAAGGCATCCTGCAACTAGAGGATATGACAGAGTAGATGAAGAATGAAGAGGCTGAATTAAAAAAAACTTTTCATGATTCATAATACTGTTTGTGTAAACTGAAGCACTTTAAAATCAAATCAGATTCAAGCTGGAGAAAGAAGGAATGTGAAAACATTTGTATTTTGGTCAAAATGTCTAATAAATGTCTGATAAATGTCTAATAAATATGTGATGTTTTAGTAGATAAATTTTTCTAAGTGGTAAACTATAAAGTAGGATTTTACATTGATATTGACGTTGCACAAAGGGTACTAATAAGTAGTAAGTTCTATAAAATTGTAATGAAACAATGAAAATAGAATTATAATATTCTAACAGAAAATAGGCTAAAAGCTATAGGTTAGTCACAGAAAGGTTCAATTATCGAAATAAATAATGAATTTAGCAGACTAGCAGGCAGATTAGCAGGCAAAACAAAGATTTAGAAATATCACCTGCATCATCACAACATGGTAAAATATAAAAATGGTAAAAATCATGCTAGCAAAACAGTTGGTGCCCTTCGTACATTTCATTTTGATTGATTGAGGAACTGCCCTAAGCACCAAAAACAAACAAAAAAATATATATTTCAAGTCAGCTTTAGTGAGGTTACATATGATCTTCTTGTGGCCTCTGACAATGGACTTATCGCTATGCTTGTCCTGCTAGACCTTAGTGCAGGGGTCGATACTGTTGACCATAATATGTTATTACAGAAATTAGAGCATGCTGTAGGGATTAAAAGTACCGCACTGTTGTGCTTTGAATCCAATCCATCTAATGACTCCAATCGGTTCATGTAAACTGGGGAGTCTTCTTCACACACTAAGATTAATTAAGGAAGCCCACAGGGTTCTGTGCTAGGACCAGTTATATTTAGTTATGCAGTACATCCTTCCCTTAGGCAGTATTATTAGAAAGCATTGCATAAATTTTCTTTGTTATGCAGATGACACTCGGCTTTATCTAACGATAATTCATGCATTTATCACTTCTAGGTTGGACTATTGCAATTTATTATTATCAGGTTGTCCTAAAAACTCCCCGGAAAGCCTTCAGTTCATCCAAAATGCTGCAGTGTGAGTACTAAAGGGGACTAGAATGAGAGAGCAGATTTATCTCTGGCTTCTCTCCATTGGCTATTCTCCAGAAGAAAATTTAAAATCCTTCTTCTCACATGCAACGTCTTGAATAATCAGGCCCCATCTCATCTTTAAGACCTCATAGTACATATCACGAGCCACTAAATATTTCTTTTTCACTCACCTCTTTTCACTCTCTGTGTGTTTATACACCACTCTGCATTTAATCATTAGTTATTAATAATCTCTGGCTCTCTTCCACAGCATGTCTTTTGGGCTCTCTCCGTCCACTCACCCCAACCTGTTGTGGGAGACTGCTTTTCTTACAAGGAAGATAAGCATTCTAGCTTTCTAGCATTCTGCGAATGTATTGTGATTGGTTTATTAAGAATCTATCTATCTATCTATCTATCTATCTATCTATCTATCTATCTATCTATCTATCTATCTATCTATCTATCTATCTATCTATCTATCTTGACCTCTCTCAAAAAAAGAAACAAAAAAAATAAAGAAAACATGACAAATTGTAAGAAACAAAATAAATAAGTCAAGAGCTACAACTCCATGGAGCCTCATTTATTCTGGCCTGTCACTCAAATGCACCCTAAAGCTGGAAGTTCATAGAGCAGGAGTTTTTCTATTTACTGTGAAAAATTTCTCAAATTGAAGATTTGTTCTTTTTACTTTTTTGATATTTCTTAGTTGTTTTTCAATATTTCAGAAGTTACACTGGACTATAGACAATCGATTAGACTCCATTTTCAATCCAGTTAAAAGTTAAAATGCCATTCAGCTCTGATGCGCTCACAGTGCTCTTGAATACTTCTGCCTCCCTCCCGTTGCTTCATCAGCAGTAAATGGACTAGTAATAATCAATGTTGATGTACCATTTATTTAAGACATAACAGAATTTGTTCGATGTTTCACAGATGGGGCAGAGTGCTTTGTTTCACAAGCTGCTCTTTTTCTCACCCATGATTTCTCCTTTTCTGTCATTTTGACAGAAGCTCAGTTTTTCTTTCTTGTGTCCTTTAGAACTTTGTTCCAGAACTCTACCTGTATCCTTTTCTTTACTGCAACCTGACCTTTCTGTTTTTGAGGCTCACCAGGGGTTTGCATCCCATGGTGAATCCTCTGAGGTTACTCTCATGAAGTTTTCTCTTGATTGGTGAAGATGAATGGACACCTACAGTACATCTCTCTCACTTTCTTGTACATGCCACCTAAAAGAGCTCAGCTTCAGCATCAATCTCTATGTATGCGTGTAAAAAAAAAAGAAAGAAAAAGAATATAATGGAAACGTTATTTATTTTGTAATTTAATACAAAAAAGATGAACTTTCATATATTTTATTTCCATCAAACTGTCAAATATGCATTGATTGTGGCTTCAGCTGATGAAAAACAGAAATCCAGCTTCTCAAATTATTAGAATATGTAATTTCGATTTTGAGTAAATTATTATTCAAGCAGTATAACTACTGTGCATGTCTCAGTCTAGTTGAGTACACTTAGCTGCAATCATGGGGTAGACTGCTGACTTGACAGTTGTTGAGATGCAAAATGACTATCATCGACATCCTCCAGAAGGAGGGTGAGCCACAGAAGGTCATTGCTTTAAAGGCTGGCTGCTTGCAAAGAACTGTATTGAAGCATATTAAAGGAAAGTTGACTGGGAGGGAAAAGTGTGGTAGGAAAAGCTCACCAGGCATCAGGGATGACTGCAGCTTTGAGAGGATTGTCAAGAAAAGTCAATTCAAGAACTCTGGAGAGCTTCACAAGGAGCGGAGTGAGGTTTCAGTGTATCAAGAGCCACCACACACAGATGTCTTCAGGAAAGGGGCTATAACTATTGCATTGTAACATCAAACCACTCCTGAGACAATGTTGGACCAAAAAGAACTGAGCTGTTGCTCAGTGGTTCAAAAGTCCTCTTTTCAGATGAAAGCAAATTCTGAATTTAATTTTCAAGTCAAGGTCCTTGAGCCTGAAGAAAGCGTGGAGAGGAACAAGAAGCCAAGGTGTTGGAAGTCCAGGACAAGGTTTCAGCAGTCTTTGATGATTCTGCTTTTGTTGGTGGTGATTGGTCCACTGTGTTTTATTAATTTCAAAGCCAATACAGCCATCTACAGGGACATTTTAGAGCACTTCATGCTTCCATCTGCTGACAACCTTTATGGAGATGCTGAATTCATCGTCCAGCGGGACTTAGCACCTGCCCACAGGGCCAAAGCCACTACCAAATGGTTTGTTCACTATTACTGTGCTCGCCTGGCCAGCCACCTCATTTGACGTGAATTCAGCAGAGAATTTATGGAGTATTGTCAGGAGGAAGATGAGATTGTCACCTTCCTCGTGACAATACGCCACAATCTGAAAGATGCAATTACAGCAACATAGGCTTCAATAACACCTCAGCAATGCCAGAAGCTGACTGGCTCCAAGCCACACCACACTGCTGTAGCAGTTTGTGGTAAAGGAGCTCCAGTCAGGAGTGTGTAAATGAACATATTTTCCCAAAAAATTGGACATCTCTATAATGAGCTTATGAAATATTCTAATAATTTGTGAGACTGGATTTCTGAGTTTTATTACCAAATTAAAACTAAAAAGGTTTGTAATATTTAAATTGACATATAATTAATATGGACTATATTAAATTTTACCTTTTTGAATTAAATTACAAAACCCTCTAAAACTTTTCATGATAGCCTATTTTCTTAGATGCACTAGAACATATAGCAGCTATGAGCTGAATTAACTCCAAGCCATGTATGAGCTCTTTATATCATAACTTAATACATCATTGTCACTTTTGTACCTTTGTATTTCACACGCTATATCCCACATAGTTTTTCGAAATACTGATGTATACACTAAAGCACAGAGCCCAAATAACAAAAATGCTTTACTGTTCTTACTTATCTTTAGTACTTACCTTCTTGGTTTTGTGAGGTCACTTGTGGGAGGTGCAAGGCTTTCATGAGACAATGTTAGTACCGAGAGTTGTTGAGTCTGTCTCCCAGCTGCTCAGGAGTCATCAGTCCATAAGAGTTGAATCTTAGACCCACATAGTTAATCTCTCTACCATTGCAGTCTGTTAGGAGAAGGAATAATAATAAGTCTTTATTTACTTCCTCCCTCATAAATAAACTAAGAAACTCGGTCTGGACAGAGAAGCAAGCTGCCAAATATGCACATACAAACAGGGATGTACACACCCAGAATGCACATGTACTTGGAGATATATATCCGAACCACAGATACACTCACATATTCTTGGTCCACTCACTCTTCCTTTCCTTCCTCACTGTCACATTGTTTGGAGGTCCAGATGAATACAAATCAGCCTTCTCCTGTCTGTCTGGGTTTAAGGGATTGCAGCTCAGTAAATAACCAGAAACAATGTGTGAGCAAATAGAAGAAGAGATATCACAAAGGTCCAACAGATATGAGGATGAACAGTTGGGCAGCTCTCTCATCACGCCATTAGTCATCAGTGGGAAGATGATGTGCAAGAAATCCCACTTCAACCACAGGGAAAGCAGCTATTTTCTGAGATGATGATGCTTATTAAACATTTGCTGCTATTACTGTGCATCTTCATATGATTCCCTATACTGCCCATCCACTAGGACCCTGAGCGCATAGAGTAAGTCTATAATTAAGAACAGTTACCCAATTCAGGGTCCAGAAATTGATGGTGTTTGTGGCATTGCTCTAAAGATGTTAGCGTCAGCCTGTTTGGTCCATTATTTTCTTCCAGATTGAAATATTTCAGTAGCGTTTAAATGCATGAAAGTTGATAAAGACTAATGATTTAAAGACAGTGAATGAAAAAAAAAACCTCTGTGGTGGCGCTCTGACATTTCTCCAGCACCACAAACTGGTGTTTCCACAAAAGCAGGCATTTTTTGACATTAGGGCGGAGTTACAGAAACAATGGACAGATAAATCTAACCCCCCCCCCCCTCCCGACACACACACAACTCCAGTCCAAAATTAGAAATGGTATTGATATTCTCTGTGAAATTTCCATTGGCTGACAAATAATCTTCTTTATTTTTGAGCCCAGCCCGTCACCCATAATCCCAATGACGTCTCGCCTCCCTGAATAGAGCTCTGAGACACGTGAATAAAAAAACAACAAAACATGTTCATTTAATTATTCATTAAAACATTCTTTATTTGTACAGTTATTATTTTCCATGGGGTCAGCTGGAACAGAAGGAAAACAAAGCAAGTGTGTCTCTTGAGAAGCAGCCAGAGGGTTTTTCAGTGTTAACCAAAACATTATATTTTTCTTCCTGGTATCTTAGAAAACTTCAAAATATAATGAATTATCAATTAACTACACCATTACTTCCATCTAAGCCTGTGTAAAAGAGACATTCATTAGAAAGGGGTGTGCAACATTTCTTCTCCTTGGTTTGTATGTAAGCTTTAGTGTGAGCTATGCAGTCTACCTGACAATTATTTCTTCCATATTTACTGTGCATCTCATGTCAAAATACAGCAGCAGTAAGTCAGCCACTGATTGAGACTGATATGGATAGGAGATAATGACTGCAATGCTGTATATTCCCTTATACTACAGTTTTTTTTACATCCTCAGCAAATTGCCTCCGCTGACTCTACCAAAGCCTCCAAAACAACCTCTTCCATTTCTTCAGGAAACAGATATTATACAAAAAGCCAATCTATTGCAAAAGCCATGACAGAAATCTTATACATTATTTTTGGGAAGTGCGGAGGAAGAGTGAGAACGGGGGGAAAATGTAATCCATTTTAATAGAGCTGTCTCTGTATTATTGGCAACTTTCGCCGCATGCACCTCTTTTCAGTTTCATATAAGACATTACATGCAGTCAAAATGTGTGTGTGTCAGCACAATACTGTAAATAATAAAAGAGCCACAGTAGTGATAGGAAAGTGCAAGTCTTGAAATAGCTTTGAGGGGAGAGAATATTTATTCACTTTAATGATCAAGCCCTTTATTGACTTTTTGGAAAATCCAATATTCAGCCTGCAAGGCAGTGAGAATCGCTCTCATCGCACTGCAATTTCACAATGGTCTCTGGGACAATAAGCTTTTATAAACTTCAAATAGATATCACACTGGCACATATAGACATCACAGGCATGTATGTGCTGACAACAATGCACATCTGCACACACAGCTCATGTCGGATTTGCACTCAGTAAATGCCCATCCTCAGTCATCTGTACCTGAACACCTCATGTCCTCACGTTTTCAGAGGGAAACCGTGTTTATGCAGATTAGCACAAATACACATGGCTCTCACGATTCTATAATGTATACAAAAAAATGTAAACCTCCTTTCACGTTTGTCTCTGGTCACAACTACCTTTCCTTCTCCTGTTCCCAATGTCATATGCTGTTGGCCCTCATCACATTGCAGTAGCCAAGGATGAGACAAAACATGATTTTGTCTGGCAGCCAGTTTCTGGCACTGCATTGATACATGGTAATCCAGCTGTCAGTGGGGAGCTGGAGGGAAAGAGCTGCAAAAGAGATGAGAGGAGGAGCAGAAAGACAGAAACAAAGGCAGGAAGACGGAGAAAGTAAAAGAAATAAGTGGAATAACAGGCGGTGCAATAAAGGTGGCTTACAGTTTTGTGAGCGTTACAGTGGCCATGTTATGCACCATCAAGGACTTCAGAGGAGAATTAACTGGGAAAAATAAGGTCTAAATGTTCAGTATAACAATCTGCTTGTAAAAGAGAAGCACCTTTATAGACTGCTGTAAAGATGGTAGATACTGGTAAATCCAATGAAGTGGTAAAACTGCTAATATAAAGATGATTATATTCTCATGTGCTTGTGTCTCAGCGTGATTGATGGCGCTCAGTATTTCTGAGCAGCAGCATGTTCGTTTGACCAATCAGTTGCCAGAGTGGAAGTGTAAATGAGCTGTAAGTATGCCGATTTGACCACTAGTCTTTGATCCCAGTTGCTTTCCAGTTAACTACTCCTCCTTTATTAAATTTTAAAATTTAACATGACTAAAAGATATTTTTTTTTCTCAAAACACAGAATGTAGTATAGTGAGTTCTTCTCCTTCTGCTTATCACAATTCAGCACCGTATAAATAAATCCATGCGCACTGCTTCTTTTATCTTTCTCTTCTTTGTATTTATTTAATGGAAACCATGTTTGTTAAGGGGCATACTGTATATACAGTAGATATATAGATATGTAAATATATAAGATATCAAAAAAATGCCAGATTTAAGCAAAACTGATCATTTACATACATCCGTGGGTAGGCTGCATATACTTGTCGTCGCTCACTGGTGTTTACTGAAAAGCCCACTCCCTTCCTCACAGGCAGGTTGGCAGAATGCTGAACCCAAGACTTGATTATCAGCTTAGCTGGCAAGACAAATTCATGAGCTTCCGCTGACCATCCAGAGCACTGAACGATTGCCAGTAATGCATCCGTGGGGAGATAAATATAATATTTCATTAATGTCAGTTGGAATATGTTCAATTCCTATGTTCAGCCGCCCTGGTTATACAATATCAATCACTCAGCAGCACATAAATGCATTAACCTACCCTGTTATGATAGTGAGAGATGCTATCAGGAGACAAGATGTCTGCGCTGATGAAATATCGCTCGTCTCTGTACTGACTTTGTATTGATTTTGTGGTTAGGCACTGGGGTTGATTTGATAGCGAATGTCCAATTAAAAGTTTTCATTAAAAAAATTTCCCATGATTT
Source organism: Bujurquina vittata (assembly GCA_015106715.1). NCBI lineage: Eukaryota > Metazoa > Chordata > Actinopteri > Cichliformes > Cichlidae > Bujurquina > Bujurquina vittata. Next base: position 48,572 of record VUQK01018570.1, on the reverse strand, counting down.
TTTTTTTGTTCTTTAAGCCACTTAATTTTAAACTCGGCCACAAAAGGCCATCATTTGGGTCAAGATAACGACTCAGAAAGGGGTACTCTGACATTTGTCTTTCGTTTTACACTATTATGCTGTCTGCGCACATCGATGTTCTTCCTTCAGACAGTGACAGTGTAAAATGGCCAAAGCACATGCTTAGCTGTACTCAATATGAATTAATGAGCCCTAGAAACACAATTTGGACATAAATTTTTATATGGGCATTTAGATCATCTAAGTCCATAAGTCATTGTTAAGATTTATAAGAGTTCAGTGATGTTCCCTTCTGACAGGATGAAATAATCTTAATTTGTGAATTTACATCTGTGCGTTCCTATTTGACCCAAATTTGTTCAGCTGTACCATCTGCAGACCCAGAATGCTTACTCTCAGTTATGTTGCAATGCTTTGTTTTTCATTATTTCATTAAATTTTGTCATATCACATCCCCTCTCAGATGCTGATGCGCTAATGGACTGGGTATTATGTGATTTCACTGCAAATGTTTCGACTGGATTTCTTAAAACTAGTGCATGTTAGCTTTCCCTGATACTGTGCGGTAGCACTGATACATCTTGCTGTAATTTAACCATAAATGATTTAGATCATTACAACATGAAAACAAGTGATTTGTCATTCATTCTGGTTGCTGGATTAAAACAACAAGGGCAAATGGCATTACTGTTCCTGTCTCAAATCGCTGGGGAAATGAGTGGTGCAGTTTGCTTTTCATGTTTATCTTTTTATGGATGCACAAGTGAAGCTCCGAAGTCAAATCCTGTCAATGTATTGCAGATTGCAAGATGCTTTTTTCATGCTGCATTTGCCATGTTTACTCTAAGGATGAGTCTGCAGTCAGACATGTCTATACAGATTTAAAAGTTGCTATGTTTACTCTGTGTTTTCATGCTGTAGTGGTGAACCATAGTTGGCATACACAAATATACTTAGCTGTACCGAACTCCCCATGGATACATTTTGAGCAGCAATGAAACACGTGGTGGTGCTGGAGAAATTCAGAGGCAGATAAACAAGAAAAGCTGCATTTGCAGCATGTTGAACAGCCTGCCTATTTGTATACACTGCTTTGATTAATCCCAGTCAGTTCAAAGCAATAATGATAACTAATATTTTGAGCACCAGAAAGAATCATCTGATGGAAAGCACAACAAGGTGGACTTCTCTAACAGTAATGTAGTGGAGCCCTGAGGATGGCACTGTGGAGACATGGAGGGAAAGAGCCGAGCCTAGGTTTAAAGAAGGATACAGTTCAGCAGCATAGTTGATCAGACTGAAGCTCAGTTCCAATAGCAGGCAGAGGATGGACTTGTTATGCATATTGATAACTTCCTGCAGATTCAAAGAAAGCATTTTACAAGGGTAATAAATAGACCCAAAAGGCCATATATTATTATTACAGAGACAATGTTTGTGAAAATTATATGGATGACTCACATATGAATTTTTACTTCCTCTTCCCTTAATTATTTTTTAATTAGGTGAGGTTAAAGAGCAGAGGAAAATTGCCAGCTCAATTCAGTTTCTAAAAGCCTAATTTAGTTTTTCCTTTATGCAATTTTGGATGGGGGGAATTGTGAAGTGCGTATCTCATGGTGGGATATTTTTAGGGAGTATTTTTGAGGACCAGCTTTGGTTTTGGGTGGATGTAGGGATTTTGGAAATGTGAGAATATCTGGACTGTTGCTAGGGTTAGTGAATGAATTTTTAGAATGAGGTTTATTTGGGGTGATTAAGATGATGACAAGGTAGGGATGTCTCCAAAAAGATGTAGAAGTACAAATAAATTAACAGCGGGTTCTTCACATAAGCTGTTGTATTAGTTATTTGTTACTGCTGTCTGAGTAAGAGTTTCTTTAATAACATTTCAATTCAACTTCCCTTTGTTTAACTTTGAAAAATGATGCAAACGGTCTGATGGGATGTTATTTCCACTTTTCCTTTTCCCCTTCCTTCTTCCTCCCTGCTTTTTTTTTTAGTTGTGATCAGATAAGCACAGAACAATCTCTCATTTTACAGACCATTATTACTGGATTGCAATTTATTAAATATAAAGTTTCGTATCTATCGTCTATCGAGCCTTGTAAGCTTGTGTAAAGGGGTATAAGTTTGTGTTCTCCACCTTGTATGAGTGTAATCCCACCTTGTGGTGAGAAGCTTTTGCACTGTGTGATGCATTTCATTTGTTCTGTTGTGTTCTAAGTGATATGGGGATAATATGTAATAATTCTGGTAAACAAGCTCTCCCTTATGAGAGATTTGAGGAAGGCCGTCCAGCTGAAGGACATCGAGCAAACATGTAGTAACCCTGCTGTTAGGTTTAGTCCCAAGAATTACTCAAGGTCAAAGTTGGCATAAAGACCATAGTTTGGGTTTAAACACACCCTGTTCCAATGTTAAACATATTAGAAAGTGAAACTCTTTGGACTAGCAGGGTGCTTGACACAATCCTTTTTTTGTGGTTTTAATGGCTAGGATTCGCAGTTTTTATTCTAGTGTTCAAAGTTTGGATTTTTGTGTTTGCTGAATTATTGGATTGCTGTTTTGATTTCTTTATTGTGCTTACTCTGCTTGTCCTGCTAGACCTCAGTGCAGCATTCAGTACTGTTGATCACAATGTTTTACTACAGAGATTAAAGCACACTGTTGGCATTAAAGGAACTGTGCTGCAGTGGTTTGAATCAAATCTATCTGATATGAGTTTTCCTCATGCATAAAAGTTAGGGAGTTCCACAGGGTTCTGTGCTGGGACCAATACTTTCTACATCATACATACTTCCCTTAGGCACTATTATTAGAAATCCATTCATTATTTAAACACAAAACCAAATGATACAAATTAACTAGTTAAACTACAAGTATTTCTTCAGACTGAAAGGCCTGGATGATCAGGTCACCCTAAAAGCTCCCTGAAAAGTCTTCAGTTGATCCAAAATGCTGCAGCAAAGGTATGAAGTGGGACTAAAAAGCGAGAGCATGTTTCTCCCATATTAGCATCCCTTCTTTGGCTGCCTGTTAAATTCAGAATACAATTTAAAATCCTTTCCCTCACATACAAAATCTCGAATAATCAGGCCCCACCATATCTTAAAGACCTAACAGTACCTCATTATTCTAACAGAGCACTCCACTTGCAGATTGCAGGCTTATTTGTGGTTCCCAGGGTATTTAAAAGTAGAATGGGAGGCAGAGCTGTGTCTACAAACCCAATTCCAAAAATGTTGGGATGTTGTGTACAATGTAAATAAAAAAGAGAAATCAATGATTTTTTCAAATATCATAGATCCACATTTTATTCATAACAGAATATACAAAGCGTATCAAATATTTCAACTGACAAAATGTACAATTTTCAGAAAAAAACAGCAGCTCATTTTGAATTTATTGGAAACAACATATCCCAAAAAAAGTTGGGAGCAAGAACAGGCTGGGAAAGTAAGTGATACTAACAAGAAACAGCTGGGGGAACATTTTGCAACAAATTAGGTTTTCTGGCAACAGGCCAGTAACAAAAAGAAATAAAGCTGGACAGAGGTTTGCCAAGCTGCAAAAACTGCATCTACAAATTTCAGAATAAGGTTTCTAAACATAAAACAGTTAAGACTTTGAATATCTCATCATTTGCAGTACATAATGTCATCAAAAGTTTCAGAGAATCTGAGAAATCTTTCAAGGGACAAGGCGGAAAATCAATATCGGAAGCCAGTCATCTTCAGCCCCTCAGTTGACACAAACAGGGATGATTCTGTTATGGGAATCTGTGCATGGCCTCAGAAACACTCGCAGAAATGACTGTCTGTGAGCACAGTTCACCGTGCCATCTACAATTGCAGGTCAAAGCTCCATCATGCAAAGAAGAAGCCACATGTCCAGAAACCATCTTCTCTGGGTCAACGCTCAGTTAAAACGGACTGAGGTAAAGTGGAAAACTGAAAAATCTAAATTTGAAATTCATTTTGGAAAACATGGACACTGCATCCTCCAGAGCAAAGAGAATAGGGACCTTCTGGCTTATTATCTGCACTGAATGGGGGTGCATCCAGACCTGTGGAATTGGCAGTGTGCACATCTGAAAGGGCACTATGAATGCTGAAACAGTTTTTAGAAGAGTCGAGGTGCTGAACTGGCCTGTCTGCAGTCCAGACCTTTTCACCAATTGAAAGCATTTGGAGGGTCATGAAACAAAAAATAAGACAAATAAGATCTGGAACTGTTGGGCTGCTACAACTTATATCCGACAAGAATGGGACGACATTGCTCTCCCAAAAATCGAGCAACTGGTCACCTCAGTTTCCAGACATCTGCGGACTGTTGTTTAAAAAAGATGCTGCACAGTAGTAATCATAGCCCTCGTCTCTTGTGAGACGGGTTGCTGCCATCAATCTCAAAACGACCTCATTTTTTTTCTTAAAATGGTACAGTTTTTCACTTTAAACACTTGGTCTGTTATCCATCTTCTATTGTGAATAAAATATGGGTTTATGAGATTTAAAAATCATTGCATTCTGTTTTAATTTACATTTTACACACCGTCTCAAGTATTTTGGAATTGACGTTGTAATCCCCAATTAGCCCTCAGTGTGTAAATATAATCCTGTCTTCACTTTGTCCTTTGTCAAAGTGTTGGTGTACCTTCCCTGATGTGCCTTTTAGCCGCCCTGACTGCATTAGATTTGTTTTTTTCTTTTTTCTTTTTGGATTGAATTGTTGAAATTTGATTACAGCCTAACAAAAAGCTCTTTCTGCTGGAACTATTTTCATTTTGGATTTGGGTCAGCACCTCTCCACTCCCTTCACCCACTGTGACCGTCTTGACTTTCACCACATCTAATTGCGACGGCAAAAGTGCCTTTGCCGCAAGAGGACACTTTACCTTAAAATGTAAGTATAGGGTATAAAAATAGCCCACACGGATGCCCTATGGGGTTGTTTTTCTATGGGTCGACAGTATCATCAATCCATGTCAGCAGATTAACAGAGCACATACTAATTTCTGCAGTAAAGATACAACCAAAATTCATTTTAGTTAAGCAAATCTAACGGTTATGTAGGAGAATGTGCAGCATGAAATCTACTGATGAGGCTTAAAGAGATTTCAGTGATTTCCAAAGTAAGATAAATTCTGTCATGTGACCCAATCCTTGCTCTAGCATGGCTTTGCACAACAACACTGTCCTGCCTTTAGCTTGCACTATCCTGGTAATGATGCGGCTATTTCTTACGGCATTCAGAATACCCATAGATGAGATTTTCATCAAACAGGAAGGGAAACAGAGTGTGTTAATAGCAGGCAGAAAACAATTTGGCCATTGTGTGTGTGTGTTTGAGAGAGAGACAGATGCTGAATGCATGGACAACTAATCAATACATGGAGTGCAGAGCAGATGAGGACAGCAGATACTCATTTCTGAAGTAAATAGCCCCATGCTTATTGTGACCAACTGAGTGTGTCATTGATTAATTATTAAGTGCACTCAGAGGAGATTCTGAGCAATGAGCAAGAGCAACACAGACTACACTGTTAGCATCCTTGGTCCTAAGGCAACATTTTAAACAGTGTTAAAAAATGAATATTTTTTCAGTTTGCGTGCATGTTGATATTCTGGAAGCTGGAGATCCCGTTTGTTTTGTAGCATTTTACGTCGTCCTCTGCCACACACAGGAAAAAGGCCTAATGCATATTTAACACACACAACAGACCCTAAATTTCTTCATATTAGATATTAAACAACTCCATATGATATTTAAATTACCTCACTTCCTGTTGAGCAGAGTTAGAATGCAGGTAAAAAAGAACATGGATTGTCAAGCTTGAGCAGTCAATGTGTTACTTGCGTGATAGTACGACTACAGTACAATGAGTTAAAAGTTAACAAAAGGAAACAATTCTGTGTTTACGCTATTTTTTTTTCACTTATTTTGTAAAACTATTTTGCATGTTTAGAGTGATTTGGAAATCAAATACTCAAAGCAGCAGAAAGTTTCAAAAACCTGAATTTGATTAAACATAAGCCCACAGCACAATCACAGCTAGAAATCCCCCAAATGTTCATTGAAATTGTAATGCAACGGTGAAGCAACACATACATGCACAACACCAAATAACCATTTTTGTTAAATCCAAGTTATTTCAATTATTTAAAGTCTAGATTTAATTATTTATAAAATAATTTCAGAAATTGTGCACATGAGTAAACCTTGAATTGCTAGCTTGTTCTCTCAACTCATTACTATTATTATTATTTAAAAAAAAATCAACTCTTTCAAACTTCCAAGGTTGGTTAGAAGTTATGATAGAAACTTTGGCTAAATTGCAGACACTCGTAAAATCCACACTCATAAAAATATATATATTTTTTTAACAAATTAAAGCTTCCTCATGTGTCATTTTTGCACTAGCTCTTGTTTACACATTCATATTCATCTGCATGTGAAGCTTTTGTAAGTTCTTACATTTGTATCCACTTGTGGTGTGAGTTTTTTGTTTGACTGCACTTAAGTTCTATGGCTATCATCTGATCATAGTTTAGCTTTTGGGGGATTTTAAAATTTATCTGCATTTGTTAATAATCACCAGAGGATGGATTGGAAAGTCCTGAACATGATATTTGACATCTACCCACTATCACGATATCCTAACACAGAAAGCGCTGAAAAACTGGTCATTGGCCCCAGAGGCTAAATCAGCAGAGAAGCCAGTTGGTTCCCTGCCTCTGCAGTAATTAGGCCTCAGTGACTCAGACATAGAGTCTGGTTGGTGAACCCCTGGAAACCTTTGATTGCTGATGAAATATGTGCATTTCCTGCCTGGTTCGTCAGTGGTTAATAGAGGCTGCTGGCTACGACTGGGTGAAATTGGTTGGGAAGAGGGTGCTGCACTTCTTGTCATTACTTTTGCCACTAGCAGGCTGCTGTGGTCACCCACAGTTTGCATGGAAGACGTCAGTTTTTCTGCAGACACTGACTAATCACCACACGGTAGTCAAACTTGAAAACGTAGGATGCAAACTGGAAATGAAGAGCATTCATCTTCAAAGGAAAAGCTGAACCGTATCGAGGAAACCAACGTATTCCAAAAGGTCAACAATCTCGCATTTCCAGTTTGTGGCACACTCTGCACAATTTCACTGTTGCTTGGCAAGCAAAGAGTGCTTGCAGACAAGTCTGCCTTTTCCATACAAACTAAATGCAACCATGGTGATCTTGCAGCGACCAAAGCAATTGCAAAAAGTTATTCAGTAGAGCACGTATACCTCTTTCCAATTTCACCCAGCAACAACGAGCAACCTGGAGCAACCACTTGCCAACCGGTTGGGGAAATCCACATTTTTCTCTAGTGACCAGAAAAAACTGTTACCTTTTTTTCTCTAGCAGCGTTCAGACTAGAAGAGACTGGTAAAACATAAACTGGCATGAAGTGACTTTCAAGCTGAAGGTAGTAGGGGAACTTGCAAGTTAATTTTAAAGAATTTAAAGTGTATAAATGCAAAGTGGGTAATGGATAATTATAACGAGCATTTGAGATTTGATCTCGAACATAAAGAATATGCTGTCTGTAACCTAAGAAGGACAAAAACACAATATGATCACAGCATAAATGTCAGAAGACTGAGATACAGCACAAAGTCGAAGCAACCACTTAAAAAAAATCAGTCATTTGTAATGCAGCCTTGATCCTGGGGCCATTAAGTGTAATGAATGGTGCCTCATTCATATTCCCAAGTGCATAGAAGAAAAAGTAAGTTCTTTATAGATTTGATCTTAGTAGGCAGCTCAACACAGCAGCAGCTGTATCTGCTGAAATGCTTTTGAAGAACTACATTTCATCAATTTCATACTGAAAGAAGAGTTCAAATTGGTATTTAACGTGACCCCAAGGGCTTTAAAATAGGACAGTGTATACCTCCCTGTCATTTCCAAAGGCAGTCTTCTTTTTTCAAAGTCTTGGTGGAACCTGAGGACATGAAAGCAACTCATTAAAGAAACAGATTTTCACTGGATTTATGATATCTTTCAGGTTTGGCATCTAATTAGACTGCTTTCTAGGGAAGTGCTGCAGGAAGGTCTGTGATAAAGACAGTGCTCCTGTCAAATGTTAAGGAATACTTTAGATGAAACAGATGGATGACTGTTTCTGAGTTAGATCTAAAAGGGGATAATTTTGATCAAGAAACAATGGCAGTCTGTGCTTCTTTCTAGACAGACACTGTCCTGGTTGGCCTCAGTATTCAGCCTTAGTGTTCGAACAAAATGAGCAGTTTTTCTTTTGAGCATTTGATCTGCAGAGTCCTCAAAGGGAATCTGTCATTTTTCATCCAGATATGAATCCTGCATGATAACTAGATTATTCTTCTGGTGCTGCAGCTTACAACAATATGCTCACACTGACAGGGGGGAAAAAAACCACAACTAGACAGAGATGTGAGAACAGATAATGCTCACACAGGTACATAGAATACACACGGAGACATCGACAGATGGGTGTAAGTATTACACACAGGCACGCAACTGGTGTTTTAAGGCAATGTCAGTGTTTCAGAAGTCAACATGTAAAAGCTGGCAAAATTGCCTGAGGATTTGGAATCAGAGCTGCGCCCACAATTGATTGTGATGTTTGTCCACTCGCTCTGCATCTAAATGAGGACAGGAAGCTCATGTAAACACTGACAATGCAACCAAGATATTCTCAGCACAGGTCCTCCTGGCTACTCAGACTGAATCGATTAGATGCTTAGATCATACATGTCTCCACATTGTGGCTGCATGTCTGTGTCAGTGCACATGCATGTGTGGGTATTGCAATGCAAATGAGTGGTTCAGCTCCAAGGACGTGATTAGTGGTGTGCATTACAGATGCTTCTACCAGCCTTGTTCTGGGCCTCTCTTTACTCACTGGCTCTGCTCAGCCAATTGCTGGCTCATGCCACCTGAATGCAGGGCACTCTGAAAATACAAATTCACCTTACATGCCTAGTAACACTGAAAATGCAGTATTATCAGTGGAACTCACATTAAAAAAAATTACAAATCTTGAGTAGTGGGTAGGGGGGTGGTGGTTACATGAAGATTGACATCTTTTAGCAAGCTGAGTTTGTCTCCAAAATAATGTGTATTCAGTGCTTCAGTTCAGCTATTTTGCGTTCTTTTCCTGCTGACATTTCATAGTGAGCAGAGGAAGTATGCCACATATGGATACCAATATGAATGGTGAATTCAGAAAAGCAACGAATTAAACACTGCTCTCAAAAAGAAAAGAAAAAATATACACGAAAATGCCCCCAGTAGAAGCGGAACATTTCAGAAAAGCCACAAAATGATAAAGCTCTGCAGGATTGGAGCTGCAGTTGGGTAAATTTTTCTTAGAGCAGGGGAAAATTGCCACCGCCAACGGCCCTTTCATTTATAGATAGAAATCATCAGGGATCTAACAAATGTCAAAAATTTGACAGGAAAACTCAGCGCTTCTGTTGAGCATCCCATCATCTGCAAAACAATACAAAATAGTACAGATTTGGAACAGTCCCTCGGAGACTTTCCCATTTTATTTTATTTTTTTACATTTTTTTTTTAATTTACATTTATCCAGCCTCATTCCATGTCAGACGGTGAACATCAAGTCCTATAATTAGACTCTTTCTACTGGGACCACAAACACAACATTGCTTTCAGTGTTCAGATGTCCCTTTCATGCATATTTACATACATGTCATGTTCTTATTTCAGTTTGCATGTGCCTTGCACATTATCACATCTACCTGCCAGCTGGAGATCATTTTGATTGCATGTTTTTTGGTTGGTTTTTTTTTTGCAATCTATAAGTGAGGTGAATATGTCATGGCACCCTGAAGACTATTACATTTCTTTTCAACATGCTGCACCTAATCATATGCTTCATGTCCTTCAGACTGTACAGAACAAAACACTTAAGCCAGGTGATTTTGTGCTTTCAATTCCCATTCTCGGCAGGTGAATTTTGAGACACCCCCCCCATAGCACATTCTGCTTGCAAGCAGAGCCATGGTGTGACGGTGCGCTGCCCTCAACTGAGCTGTAATGACACCGCAGTCAACTGACAGACCTTAAGCATGTGCGGCTGTACAGAAGACAGGAAGCGCACGAGAGAGAAAGATGGTGGCATTTACAAGGCTCGCTTTGTTGAGCATTGAGCAGTGCTGCAGGTTGTCTGTGACATCAGAGCTGCTGTTGTTTCCGACTCGTGTTTCTGTTTCATTCATCTCACAGATAGGAGCTGAGCTTTTTCACAGCTGTAATGACTTCCGTGCATTGTTAATCTCATGCACTTCTTGTCACCGTTTAACTGTGCAAGCCTTCCAGCTGTGCTCAGGAACCCAAACCAGGGGAAATCTGTTGATACTGTCCTCATTTATTATTATTTTTTTAATTTAGTTAGTTAGTTTAATGCCTTTTTATACTGCACAATGCCTTTGTTCTACCACTTTAATTGAAACCATTGTTGCTTTGCAATTGTTAACATCCAATAGCCTTTTTATAGGATGTCTAATCTTTTAATTTTACTTCAGTGTTTTGTGTACTATTTAGGTCATCTGCCACAATACTGATATTATTTTTCTTTGTTTGATCTACTGCCATATTTACTTTAGCACAAGGGACTGTTTGGTGCATCAAATCATGTCTTAAATAAAGATATAAATATTCAAATGTGTAGGACACTATGGAAAAACTGAGTTTGAAAATGAAATGCAAGAAGTTTGGATTTAAAATCTAAATAAATAGAACATTTACAGTACTGTGCAAAGGTCTTGGGCCATCACTCATTTCTTTAATTTTCATTAGGCAAATGGGGAATAATTGCAGCAATTTACTGAAACATACATGTACAACAACATAGCATATAAAGAAAAAAAAACAGGTTGTACAGTCCTAAAAATCTTGAAAATCAATATCTGGTATGACCACTTTTATTTTTCAACACAGCCTGAACTCTCTTAGGCAGCTTTCTTGTCATTTCTTTAAGTAGTCCCAGGAATAGATCTCAAGGCCTCTTGAAGGACATTCTTTGGATGTTGGCTGCCTTTTGTTCCATTCTCTGTCAAGATGGTCCCACACTGCTTCAGTAATGGTCAGGTACAAGGACTGGACTGAAAATGAGTGAAAAAGCAGCAAGTGTCCAAAGAAAACTTTGAAAGACCTTCAAAAGCGTGAAAAACTATTTCTAAAGACCACTTTAAAAGAAAATTAACTAAAAGTCCAGCTCCTTGGAAACTTAATATAAAGAAATGAGGGTTGGCTCAAGACTTTTGCACAGCATTATTTTTGCCTTTGCACCAGGGACTGTTTAGTGCATCAAATCATGACTTAAATGATGAGCATGAATACACACACACACGCACACACGCACACACACACACACACACACACACACACACACACACACACCCACACACACACACACACACACACACACAACCTATTTCTGTGGATCCTATGCAGCTATTTAACCAAAGTTGATGTCAGGCAACATTTCATAACTTAATAAATTTCCAGAACTGCTAGGAAAATGTGCTAAACTGAGCTGTTGCATGTTTGTGGAGCATTTCTGCAAATCCTTTTGATTTTTTTTGAAGAAGAAAACATCATGCAGGATTAAGCTACATATTTATGCAGTGGCTTATGGACCTGACATTAGGAGATGCTATTTATGGCTGTGAATCATATATACAGTGGTGAGAAAAAGTATTTGCGCCCTTCCTGATTTCTTAGTTTTCTGCATATTGGTCAGACTTAAATGTTTCAGATCATCAAATACATTTAAATATTAGAAAAAGATAACCCAAGAAAATAGAAAATGTAGTTTTTAAATGATGATTTCATTTATTAAGGGAAATAAGCTATCCAAGGCTGCCTAGGCCTGTGTCAAACAGGGTGATCAACCACATTTTTCTGGAATTTAATTTCATTAGCTACACCCAGGCTTGATGACTGCCAGACCTGCTGAATCAAGAAATTGCTTATATAGAACCTCTCTAACAAAGTGACACAGGCTAAAAGGCATCAAAAAGCAACACATCATGCCACGATCTAAAGAAACAACTGAGAAACAAAGTCACCAACATCTATCAGTCTGGAAAGGGTTACAAAGCCATTTCTGAAGATTTGGGACTCCAATGAACTACGGTGAGAGTTGTTATCACAAATAGAGAAACTTTCACAGGAATGGCGGGCCAACCCAAATTACAGACATGAAAAATTGCACTGATACCTCATCTAAGAGGTCACAAAAGAACCCAAAACAATACCTAAAGAACTGGAGACCTCACCTGCTTCAGACTCAACAGAAAATGGCATCGCTGGGAGAGTTTCAGGGAGAAAACCACTGCTGACCAAAAAGAACACAAAGGCTTGATGACCCCCATGACTTATGGGAAAATATTCCGTGGACTGACAAAACAAAAAAGTTGAACTTTTTAGAAGGTTTGCATCCCATCTGGTGTAAAACTTTCATAAAAAGACAATCACACGAGCACTGAAACATGGTGGTGGTGGTGTGATGGTCTGGAGCTGCAGGTACGACTTGCTGTAATTGATGGAACCCTGAATTTTGCCCTCTGCAAGAAACTCCTGAAGGAGAGTGTCCGGCCATCAGTTTGTGCCCTGAAGTTCAAATGTTAGATTCAGGGAGCAATTACTTTTTCATACAGGGTCAGGTAGGTTTGGATAACTGTTTTTCCCCTTATGAACAAAATCATCATTTAAAAACTACATTTTGTATTCACTCAGGTTTTCTTTGCCTAATGTTATAATTGGTTTGAAGTGTTGCAAAAATGCAAAAATGCAGAAAAAAGAAATCAGGAAGGGGCAAATAATTTTGCACAGCGCTGTAGCTACTTGTTGTCAAAACTCTTTTGGAGTTTGGTTTATTGTCACGAATAAATTAAAAGTAAAATTTTCTCTTATCTACCACAAAGGCAGGATTCTTATTTGCATCTCCAGTTTGCTGAATTACTGAATGTGAAACAGCAACATCGCTCTGTTGCTGACTCGGTTAACCCCCAACCAACAATAAAAGAAGATGAATACTGTGCTTGAGGAGAAATCAGGAGAGACTGACACTGTTTAATGGATTTATCTCGCAGTAAGAGACATGAGCCCTGTCAGCTCTATCGTGAAACTATCGTGACAAAAAGTGCTCCATTTCTGTGATACTGATTCATCTATCACTTTAATTACACTCCCACAAAGGCCAGAGCACCTGATCTTCAATGTATGCATCTTGCTGTCTATCATGTATGTGTGTTTCTGGTCAAATTCATTGTAGTGGCTAAAATAGCTCTTGTGTCAGTGCCTTGCTGTGTAAGAACCCAATGATTTGCATGAACTTACTGTAAGGCCACCTGTAGGGTAATTTGTGAATGCCTGCAACCTCTGCAAAGGGCCTGGTTAATGTTTAGTTTATGGTTTGTTAATGAGTGACTCATTTTTATGGACAGGAGTGTATGGGCAGTATTTAAGCCATGCATCGATGCATTTTTAATGAAAATAGAAGTGCCAGTTTTGTGAGAGACAACTGTTTACAACTTTTATATCTGGGCAAGTGCCAGCTCATGAGCTAGTACTGTATCTGTAACAAGAAGGGACTGCAAGTGATTCATCCAGGATAAGAGCAGTGTTTTTCTTTTTTCCAGGCTGAATGCTGAGTCATTAATTTACACATTTAAATTACACACTTTTTCTGCATTGCGTTGCAATGAAACAGCACTACAGAATACAGCCTGAGTGATACATCTTTCAGCAAATACACTAGTCAAAAAAGAAAGCAAGTGTGTTTATACACCAAATCTGTAATATCTGTATATAAAAGATGCTCAGTTTGAGTTTCCTGAGTTTCCTCCATTCCTGGAGGGGTGCAGCCTGCAGCTTTATAGTGGTCATTGGTTTTGGATGACCCAGCATGTCCCAGACATGTTCAGTAGCAGAAATACTGAGTATGAATGCTGTGTCTGGATATGCTCCTGATCCAGAAAGGCTGTGCTACTCTGGCAGTAGGTTGGCGGTTGGCGTCCTGCTCAAATGGCTGCAGGGTGGGGTTCTGCTGCAAGAATGGCACAAGTACAGGTTGGAGCGCCTCATCCGGGTACTTCTGTCCAGTCACTCTTCCACTAAGAACAATGAAATCTGAAATGATGCTCTCATAGAAATGCAAGGCAGCGGCAAGAGCTCAAACTGTCATGCCAGCATCCAGCGTGAAAACAGCCAACTTCTGTCAGTTGCAGCATGGTGGCGCTGATGGAAATGTTCTGCATGCACTGATTTTTGCGCTCTGAGACTGCTGCCTTGCAAAGGCAGTAAACAGAACCAATTCTGAGGTGTACAAGTGAGTTAATTTGTATTCAGTGAACAAATTACCAATCCCATCACTCACTAAAACCACTCAATCAGATCCAAAAACTACTCAAATAATATGTTTGGGATTTCTAAGAGATTGAAAAAATGCCCTGAGATGTGATTCAAAACAACAACTGAAAATGTGTTTTATAACACAAAACTTTATATTACTGTATGTACATTATGTTCCTATGAGCAAATCGGCATCAGTGTGACATATATGTGATCTGATATGCACTGCTCTGAAAATGTTTGTTTCCGAATTTTACATTACATATTTTATCCAGAGGAGTGATTCTGACTTATAATAGTCATGTAGCAGAGAAGCAGGACAGCTGAGCAAATGGTGGTGTGGAGTCAGTAAAAATAGTGTCACCCAATGTACACTGCTCAAACAAAAAATTAAAGGGAAACTTTTTAATCAGAGCTTCAAGTCAAATTAAAATTCTGGGATACTGATGTGGTCACTTAAGTAGCAGAGGGGTTGTTAATTGGTTTCCTCTGCTCTGGTGTTAATGAAATTAACAGCAGGTGCACTAGAGGGGCAACAATGAGACAGCCTCCGAACTAGGAATGGGTTTACTGGTTCATACTGTTTTTTTTGCTAGTTTTGCATTTGGCTTGAGTCAGTGTCACTACTGGTATCATGAGGAGATATCTGGACCCTGCAGAAGTTACACATGTAGTCCAACTCCTCCATGAATCCTAATATAATTGTCAGAAAGTTTGCTGTATCTCCCACCACAAGGGCATGGAGGAGATTCCAGGAGACAGGCAGTTACTCTGGACGGCATCATAGATGGTCCTTAATCCATCAGTAGGAATGGTGTCTGCTCCTTTGTACAAGGTGGAATGGGATGAGCACTGCCAGAGCCCTACAAAATGACCTTCTGGTGGGAATGCCTCTGATCAAACAATCAGCAAAACTTCAAGAGGGTGGCCTGAGGGGCTAACATCCTCTAGTGGGCACTACGCTCACAGTTGAGCTTGATTGGCACTTGCTATTGAACACCAGAATTGGCAGGTCCACCACTGGTGCCCCTGTGCTTTTCAAAGATGAGAGCAGGTTCACCCTGAGCACAAGCTACAGATATGAAGGGTCTGGATAAGCTTTGGAGGACATTATGCTGCCTGTGACATCGTTCAGCATGACCAGTTTGGTGGTGGGTCAGCGATGGTCTGTGGAGGCATATCCTTGGAGGGATGCACAGACCTGTACAGGCCGGGCAACGACCCCCTTACTGTCATTAGGTATTGGGATGAAATCCTTAGACCCTTTGTCAGACCCTATGCTGGTGCAGTGGGTCCTGGTTCCTCCTGGTGCCTGGTGATGTGGCGAGAGTATGCAGGTAGTTCCTGGAGGATGAAGGAATTGATATCACTCACTGGCCCCCTCATTCACCTGAGCCAGATCCAATAGAACACCTCTAGGACATTATGCTCAGTGATGCCCTGGTCCAGATCTGGGAGGAGATCCCCCAGGACACCATCTGTGTCATTAGGAGCATGCCCCGAATGTTGTCAGGCAAGCACACAAGCACATGGGGCTGCAACAATGCAACAACTCCAAACAATGTGGCATCCTTTCATTCCTAACACATTACTCAGTCCATATCAGTGTAGATATCCAGATTTTTTCAATAGATATTTTATCCCTTTTAGATCTGATATGTTTTAAACGTGTTCCTTTAATTTTTTGAGCAGTGCGTTAAGAGCATAACGTAAGAATTCCCTAAATATCCAACACAGGTGAAGCTCTCCTACAAATCTCTCCAATGAGCCTCATTTTATTAGAATCCTGTTTAACTTTACTTTTTCATTTTCATTCAAATGGAAAATAAGCATTGCTAAAATCTGAATATATTTTAATTAATTATCTCTGAAACTGTGTTTCAAATGACCCACAGTGTCAATGCGAAATTCTTTAAATTATACCAAATTTGAAATCTGAGAAATTAGAGACGCATAAAAACACTCATACAATGATGAAACCCATAAATCCTCCAGCGAGTCCAGTCGTGTTTTGTCAGGTGTAATTCCTATTTGAACAAATTTCTCGTGGAGAAATGAATACACAGAAGACAAAGTCCTTCAGTTATTAAAGGCCTTTATTGCAGCACACAGACAAGACAGGAAATCAGGACTCTGAGACACACATCTGCAGATAAGAGTCTCAACAATCTCTGCCCACCATCTCCTTCTGTGTAGTAGTGAAAACAAGATCACAATTACCATTAACATGATGGCGCTCCCAGAATTTCCCAGTGTTCCTGGCAATACATCTAAGTCCCCTGAAAGGTCACCATGCTTGCAAACCAGCTAATTTCCCAGGCAAACTGTCTCTACTTACTGTAAATGTCCTAATATTAGTCTTTGAGTGCAACAATCATACATTTCAAACAGTGCTTTTTTCTGTACACTTAAAGCACTTTATCCGCCTCACATCCCTCCATCCATCTTCCTCCGCTTATTCAGGGTGGTGGGGAGGCTGGAGCCTATCCCAGCTGTCACAGAGCGAGAGCCAGGGTGCACCGTGGACAGATAGCCAGCCTGTCACAGGGCGAACACAGAGAGACGGGCAACAGTTCACACTCACAGTTTAGAATCAGCAGTTAACCCAAGAAGCATGTCTTCAGACTGTGGGAGGACGCTGCACCGCTATGCTGTCCAGGCTGAATTGATAAGGGAAAATATAAATAAAGCATTACATAAACGTGAATCTCTAAAAATAGATGTTTTTCTTTTCTTCGAAAGAGAACAACGCGCATTTTTACTGTTTGCGTTTAAATTATTTGCACATGAGGATCATGATGTAGGGTGACCCACTCGCAAGGTGGTTCAAAGAGTATGCTTACATGGGAAAGCCAGTCTAGCTCCCTGATCATGTGCATAAAATATATTTTATTTTATTACATTATTCCAAGTCTTTCACTAAGTATACACAATAAGCAAAAATCAAAGCTAAAGTTTGCTCCTGTATACTGAACCTGTCCGGCTGCTGTTGTGCCTGCTATTATCATCGTTCAGTAGTGATGCATTCGTAGGTCGACACATCTCATTTTGAGCCACACATTTCTGCCTTCCTGTTAGGACTCACTTTTCTTACTTTTGCAAGCCAAAGCCAATAAAAATGTGGGACACGAGGACAAGGAATAAAAAATGCTGTGCAGTCGCAAATGAAGGGAGACACCAGGTCACCCTGTCATCAGCATTTTCCCCCCTGTAATTACAGACAACACAGGGATATGTGACACTGCAGCGCTGTTCAGTGTAACACACGTTATCGCTGATCACATAGTGTAGCGGTGTAGTGTAGATGTTCACTTGGCTAAATGTCCGGAGGTAATGAGTCATGAAAATCTGCAGAGTGCAGTAATGCGGTGTGCTGTCCAGTCATAAGTTCACAAAAAAAATGTATCAGCTTGCAGCAGCAGCTTCATGGCGTTCTGTTGCATTTCGAATGTACTGTCAAGTGAATGAGGCTAGCCTTGGTGACATCTTCTGATTCAAGTGGAATAAATGTTTTTCTTTACCCTGTTTTTCTCAGTTACAGCCTTCCCTTTTCATATAAAAATAAATAAACAGCATTGATGCAATTAAAAGTTCAGATATACAGTTTTATAAACAGTTTTCCCTATGTTGGCTGTGCAGAGCGGGTCAGAGGTGCTTGCCATGTCTAAAGCCATGCCAGAACATATACTATTTGCAGCAGTTTAATTCCTTCTGAAGCAGTTTCCTTGACTTGTCTCCTTCCAGTGTAAAGGCAAGCTAATCCTTCGGTGCTTGTCAAGTCCCCCACATTGTAATGCTGTATCTTCTGCCTAGAAAGCTGCCGCATTAATTCAGTCTCACCTAGTTCAGTGAATGGGAAGGTATTAAAAAGTCCCTCAGCCTTTTGTGCCACTCTCCAATGGCAGTGCCTAAAGTATGAATAGAAATGTTATTTCAGTAATTTGCAAGAATCATATTTAAAAAGAGGCCTCATAAAACACTCTGCTCTTCAAGAAATCCCGGCGAACAAGATGATTACATATTCTCTTGTGTGCTCTGGTTGCTCTTATCAACCTGATTAGATAGTTTAGGCAACAGCTGGCTCATTTCATGAGGCACAAAAGGGCAATTTACATTTTGTTTTTGCATCTAAGGGTTATAAATGTCACTTGGGCATGGCTACCTTCAGGTATAATAGTCAAAATAAGTGAAGTTTAACCTTTCAGTGTGGATTTAATATTGTTAAACAGGTACACATTTTCAAGATAAGCTGACAACTCACATTTTCTTCTTTCCTCGCTTCAATTACAAATAGATCACGAACCGTATCACAAAAGCTGAGCCAAAGCCAGCACCTAATTTTAGCTGAAAGCAGTTTTAGACTCCCAAAAAGTATTTTTTTTCCTTTATTGATTTGATATTTTTACAGCAAGGATAAAATGGCTAAAGCACATAAACAACAGAGTTGTTTTTGTCAGCAGCAACAGTGTGATTACAGAGCGATCATCATGCCAGGCACAGTCCCAATCTGGTCAGGTGTACTCAAGGCTGAGAACTAAAGAGGAGGCAGGCTGTAATTTTTGGTCAGCCTAATGGGCTATTTCTTACCTCTGCAGAGCATAACTCTGCCATCTGCTGCAGGGAGTCTCTTTTAGCTCATCACCCCTCTCTCTGGAACGGGGAATGGGCAAATGGCAACCTGAGAGGCGCAGTCAGCAGCTGAGTACAGGACTGGACGCATATGGACTCATTGCTATTCTCCCTCATCTCATTCTGTCTCCCTGCTCTTACTTTTCTCAGTTTGTCCTCGAAGAACACTCTCTCTCTGACACACACACACACACACACACACACACACACACACACACACACACACACACTGCACATTGCAAACTTACAAGTGTGTGTGTGTGTGAAAAAAAAGCCCTAACAGAAGATAATAAAAAAAAACAAAA
>VUQK01018570.1:16024-26693 GCA_015106715.1 Bujurquina vittata | reverse complement strand
TACTGAATTGCTTCAAAAAAAAAAAAAAAAAATAGAAAAAGGAAGAAAATCTGATAAATTGAAAAGGGTAGGCATTGATCCAATGGCGATGATTTCAATTTTTTCAATCACACCACCAGAGATTCTGAGAATATGGCTAATCAGAGGAAGGAAAGAATAAAGGAAGGAGGATGAATGCTGTGATCTGCAGCATCTGGAAAAGCTTGTTTACGGTTATTGTTGCCAAAGGATCCAAGCAAAAGGACCAGAAATCCAAAGGTCCAGCTACTTTACTATTTTAGTCAAGAGAAGATTGTTATTTTTCCACACAGTAATTTTTATTTGGCAGCACGACTCTGTTCTGGAACGTCCTCTCTTTCCACTCAAATACATGAAAAGCCTGAGGCGAAGCAGCACCAAAGCCCCCAGTATAGCACAGAGCAGGCATTAATGTCAACAGACCAGATACTGATTAATAATAACAATAATAATAATCTTTATTTCTGTAGCACTTATCAAAGCCAGTGTTACAAAGTGCAGCCCAAAAACAGTAAAAGAGATAACTCAGAAGTAATTAAAAATACAATTTACATACCAATTAAAATAGACCGCACAAGACTCAAGTGCAACATCAAACATCAGGCGCCCTGTAATTCCATTGTAATGAATAGCTTAAAATTAACACAAAAATCTAGAAGTGAAAAGAATAAGATTGAGTTATACTAAAATTTCCCAAAAAAAAAAAAGCTCATGGTATAAATGAGTCTTTAGCAGTTATTTAAAAGAAGACAGTGATGAGGTGAGCTGGGCTGTCTTAGGCAGGTCATTGCCCCAACAGCAAATGCTTGATCACCTTTTGTCTTCAAGTGCGAGGTGGGAACAGTTAAGAGGTTTCTGCCTGTGGATCTGAGGTTTTATGGGAACAGCAGCTCGAGTATATATTCTGGAGCCAGGCCATTAAGGGCCTTGAAAGTAATAATTAAAATCTTAAAATAAAGTCTAAAAGTAATGGGCAGCCAGTGCAGTCATTAAGACTGGTGCAATGTGGTCAGTTTTCTTGGTCTGGCTGCTGCATTTTGCACAATCTCAAGTCTATTTCATGCTTTGTGATTGATGCTTGTTAAAAGGCCATTAAAATAATCTAACCAAGAGGAAATAAAGGCATGAATAATAGTCTGAGTGGCTCCAAAACTCACTATCGATTATATCCTCACAATGTTCCTAAGGTGGTGTTAGCAGGACTGGGTGACCTTGTTTATATGTTTCTCAAAGGTCCAACTAAAGTCATACAACACACCAAAGTTTCTCACAGCTGATTTCACATGGACCGATAAAGATGCTTGGATGCAGTTTGTCTGAACTATCGACGCAAATTTGTTTTATATGAGTTTGAGTTAAAAAAAAAATTCACACACATCCAATTGTTAATATCAGTAGATTGTTTGTAAGGTTGGAGAGGTTAGTCAAAACAGTGGATTTTCCTGGGAAATGGAGCTGAGTGTCATCATCTGATTAAGTGAGAAATGACATGAAAAGATCATTCTGGAGAGCTGGGTTGCAAAGCAGCTTGTAGAGGCAGAGGGATCTAGACAGAATCACATAGAATGGTATCAAGAGCCATCAGCTGATGTGGCTGCCAATAGGATCAGCCGTTATCAGCTATTATGCTGGAAATGGGGTCCACCTAAACTACCAACCTGCTCAGCTTGTTATAACATAAGATACCATAAAGGATACCAAACCATATAATTGGAAACACAGAAAACCAGAACTGTAATATAAATGTAAGAATGAGCATCCTTTTTATTCCAACAGTCATTATTGAGGAAAACAAATCTCTTCACAAACTGCACAAATTCCATACTAGTGATGATCTGGCAATTCTTCAGTTTCACCTGACAAACACCTAACCATCCTATGACAGCAGCAATCATGAAGCAGAGCAGTGGGAGACAGCCTGGGAGCTACTGATGACTGTTGAAGTGGAAATCTGGATCTTCCCCTCTCTTCTCTGCAGCCTGTATAGGATAAATTGCAGGATTCATATAGAGATTCTCACCTTCGCCCACATCACCGGGGCCAGCTGGTGCTTTCTCTACAGAAGCTCCCCACATCGATTGCTGTGATATCCCTCTGCACCCGATGCTCAGTTGAAACAGTGTTTTTTCCCCCCACAAAAGATTAATAAGGGGCACATCAGTGGGTCACACGAAAACAGCAGATAAAAAGAAGCACAGTTCATAAAGAAGGTCGCCGGCAGACCCTGAACACCTTGAAAAGAGCATGTGACGGCTACATCATAAGACGAAATGGCAAACCCAAAGTCGCCAGATAGATTAATAGATTTTTCTTCCCCATTCAAAGACACACAAAAACATGATTGTTACTGTTTCCTGGCAGGGTTTTTTTTGTGTGTGTTTGCTTTTCTACTTCCTGCATTAAACTTGTTCACTCATTCCCCAGGTAACTCTGAGAAAGACAAGATTAATCCCAGACACACCACTCCGAGTTCTTTCCATTGTCCCAGCATATCTCCCATTTCTCATGTCTGTCTCTGACCTTTTCCTTGCTGATGGCACAATGGTTATTTCAGTAATAACTAGGCATCATTCAAAGCTACACACTTCACAAACAACACGGCCAATACTGTTTCCAAATTGCTGGTGTGGATTCAATAATCTGTTGCTCTCTTTTTTTTCTTTTTTGCTGATGAGCAAGAATGTTGAGATTTAAAGGCTGCAAGGTTGTTGGAGGGGAAGAAGCAGATGGATAAGAACTGTCTGTTGAGTGGCTTCAGGAAATTAAAACTGTCTTTATTACCTCTTCTGATCCTCTACCACTCACCCACACCCAGACACGCGCACAACATCCAACTATTACCGTTACAATACAGCCGAGCGTGGCAGCTCCCAAAGCTCAAAGAGAGAGAGGAAATGTCAGGATTATTTGAAAGCGTGAGCTGTAATGAGATGATAATGGCGTCTCCCATGCTGACGAGTTGACAGAGGGATGAACAGGCTTCTGGGATGTAGCTGTCAATAACCTGCTGAAGCAGATAAAATGACATTACACTCAATTAGCTCTCAAGCTTGCATGGATGGATCCTTTAGCGCCACACTGGGTAACGCAACACTTGAACCCGACTCATCACGATGGCACGTTGTGTTTTGCTGTCATAAACATGGTCAAACATGTTTAACATTCTGTAAACAAATTATTCTGTTTTATGTGTGTTTTGGGCAAAAACTAGTTTTAAAATGACGGTAAGAGATGAAGAATTGTTGCTGGCTTTGCAACTGTCCCTGATATAGAGCATTATATAATATATATATATATATATATATATATATATATGCAGCAGACTGAAAATAATAAGTACATTGACAAAAGGGTAAAATATTTGATTCTAACACCTCGGTGAATGCACAATATCTTGCCCTTCACTTCTGTCGAGGTGTTAACTGAAAGGGTCGGGTTTTTTTTGTTTGTTTTCTTTCTTTAATGGATATTAGCATTCCAGCCCTCGTTCCCACATAACATATTCCATAAACAGCAGAAAAAAGAGCTGGAAAAATAATGAAAGTCTCATATTTTTTGACCCCAAATGTAGAGTCTGTTTCATCTTCGTAAACTCACCTCCACTCCTCTCCACTCCCCTTTCCCTTTCCGTGTGCCTCTCACTCCCTCCATGTGCTCAAATCACCATCTGGGAAAGCCTGATAAGCTCAGAGGCAGACACCAGTATTTGGGCGTTGAGTTGAAGAGCTGCCTTGAGACTGCCGGTAGGTTAACCCCGACTAACGCACAACCTTCCAAGCATGGAGGTTAGGAAGTGACACATGGTTCATTTTCTGCCAGTTTGTTTCTGTCTGTATTGTTTATGTGTCTCTTTGTATTTTTAACTATATTTTTCATTCCTTATCTGGTTCTACTCAAGTAAAGAGTACACATGCATCATATTTACGGGACAAGTAAATAGATCTATGCTGGACATATTTGTTAAAGAGACTTAGTGTACAGTAGATGGCGTCCTGCAGCTTAAAGCCTCATACTGGCAGAAATGTTTCCTTCAAATACCATAATTAAACAAAGCTCCTCTTTAGTTATTTGATCCCGAAACCCATACATGATTAATATTGGAGCTCAATTGTCACAGGCTGGAGTACATTTGTGCAAACTATCAGTCCCAGCCTGCTTTGTTGGAATCCTGCACACAATGGATTTCTGTGTAGTTTGCTGAACGTCTCAGAAAAGCCGTGTGTCTTACATGCATAAATACACATGGAAATGATACCATTGTGCTACCACCAGCACCCGGGTGCATTTCATTCAGTTGCAATTTCCTTCATAAGGGTCTGGATTAAGCTGTTGCTTCACGTCTGGCTGGAAATTCAGTCTGGCGCTGTCCGTGGTACTGACTAGCAAATACTTATTAAAAACCTATTAACGCCTTACTCTCCACTGTTTCTGTCATTTCTACATGAACTCTATGAAAACCCCCCTTCTTTCTCTCTCTCTCTCTCTCTCTCTCTCACACACACACACACACACACACACACACTGCAAGCGAGAACACATTTCACATTTCAGTTAATTAATGACATTCTTGTTTAATCTAAATATAATCTGAGAGCCACTGTGTGAATGTGGCAGCTCAGGGAAAAGTCAGAGAGAAACCCCAGGGCTGAGCGTTGTTGTTTTTCTGCTCCTCTACCTCCTATTGGACTCTTCTTACTCTGCAGTTTATATGACTTTACACAAGGAACTCATAAACATATAAAAAATAAAATGTCATCCATTGACATTTGATCATAATGTCACAACTGACCCAGAGATTCACCACTCACAAAATTTACACAAGTAGGCCATGTTTCATGGCCCAGTTTCCTATATGGAATGATAGCTCTCTGCTTTCATTGTAGGGTACCCTGTGTTTGAACTGGAAAAAACATTCAACCCCCACCCCTCTTAACAAGCACCAGAAGGCAATGTTATTTTATTTTGTTAAATTCTGTTAAAATTGCTGCACACTGTAATCAGTCTGTCATTATTGGCTTGATGTTGGAAAGGCACCTACACATACCTGTGGGAGACAGACAGCCAAACAGAGGCTCAAATGGCTAGGCTTATATTTTTCATCCTTTAGACTCGCTGGTGGCCCACAGGTCAAAATCTCTTTGAGTAACAGTCCAAATAGCCTTTTTGCCTTATTTGTGTGGTGGCTTGGAACTTGCTAAGAATGTGTCAGAGGCTACATGTTTCAGATGCAGTCTGAATTCAGAGCTGGATTTCTGACTGATCTGCAATAGGTTTGATTTTCACCTTGCATCTGACTCAATCCTGGTGAGCTCCTTAGTTTTTTGTGCTTAGGGTAGAATACCAAACATCATTATTACCCATGGTGCATTGATTAGCATTGCTGCCTCCCAGCAAGAAGGTCCTGAGATCTGGCTAGGGAATTTACATGTTCTCTCAATGTCTGCGTCAGTTTTCTCCAGGTACTCTGGCTTCCACCCACAGTCCAAAAACATGCAGTTAGTGGGGTTAGGTTAACTGCTGAATCTAAATTACACATAGGTGTGAATTTGAGTGTGAATCTGTCTGTTTCTCTGTGTTAGCCCTGTTAGCCCTGTGACAGACTGGCAATTTGTCCAGGGTGTTCCCTACCTCTCACCCTTTGGATGGAAAATGGATGGATAGATGGATGGATGGATGGATGATACTTATCTTGAGAAATTTTATTTTTAATATATTTGTACAGCTTCGGTGGGACACTGGTTAGACACAATACTACAACCACTGACAGGTAATGTGAATATATAATCTTATTTCAAAGGCACCTGCCACAGTTTAGGATGTATTCAACACCGACTGAACAGTCACTTCTCAAAGTTATTGAAGTAGAAGCAGGAAAAATGGTCAAGAAAGATTGAAGTGACTTTGAAAATGACCAAATTTTGATGGCTGGGTCAGTGCTTCTCCAAAATAACAGGTCTTGAGGGGTGCTACCATCATGCAGTGGTTAGCAGGGAAAGAAAATCTATCTAAACATTATTGCAGGCCCTGTAGATTCTTTCATGTCAAAGGTATTCCCTGATGGCAGGACTCTCTTTCAGCTAGAAAAAAGCCCTTCCACGCGTCAAAACCTGATTGAGGATCTGTGGGATGTGCTGTACAATTAAGTCCTATCCATGGAGGACCCATCTCTTAATTTACAGAATGTAAAGGTATTGACATCTTACCATGAAACACATTCAGGATTCTTATGAAGTTCATGCCTTAATGACTCAGAACTGTTTTACCGGCATGAGGGAGACTTACACAATACTATTGCAGGTGGCTTTAATGTTGTGGCTCTTGTGTGTATGTTTGTTCTGTACTCATGTTCTTTTCAGTGCCCTCTGGCAGTGTGCTAACAACTGCTCAGTAATGGCAGCTTTGAATACATCCTTGCTTTTTACATGATTGCAGATGCATTATGTCAATATATTTATATGTGGCAGTTGTTGTGCCTCCCATTCAAAGTAATATCTACATATTCACATCAAGTGATCCATAACATAACTAATTCAGACTGTGACCTTAATTTAGAGGAATGGGAATGTTTTGAGGCATCCTAATGTCTGTGCTCACAGATGTGTCTTTCTACTCCTGCCTTTCATGGATCTCTTTGAAACGGCTGCCTTTGTGGCGCGAGCTGCTTCAAAACATGTCAAGGCATTCCCTCTGAGGACTATTGAGCCTTTTGAATATTGTTTTTTTTTTTGTTTTTTAAAAAAATTTCTCTTTATTGGCACATTGAACCTCCATCTACATTGCAGTTATTCTCCCTTGGCTGCAACCAGCATAGTAAACACATTAGAAAGCATTTTGCTGTAACACTGAGAATCATATTCCCTCACTTCACCTCAGAAATTTAAACACAGCTCTTTCATATCTCCAGCTGATATGAATTTTTGTTTTGGCATCTCGCTTGAACCCTAGAAAAACTAATTAAATATGTAGTCAAGTCTGCTTGAACTTTTCCTCCGAACCCACTGCCATGTGAATCCTGTCTTATCAAGCCTCCTTAGATGGACTGTGTTCTGAAAGGCAAGACAAGGCTTCCCAGAGGAATCTAAAGAGATCTGGTCAATCCTTCCTGGACGTTCACTTATTCATGTGAGGGATGTGGAAGGAAGGGAAGGATGCTCCGCAGCACAGTACGTCTTAGGTGATCTAATGCAATGCAGGGTGAAGGTGGTGAAAGGCTCACAGGACAGATATAAGATAAGGTCAGGGAAAAAAGGGATTTGCCATCCATCCGTGGGATTTAATAAGTAGACCACAGCCGAAAAGTGCCCTGTAACACTGAGACCTCAGGTTTAGTTTAAAGATATCAAAGGTCTGAGGGGCAGTGAAATTATTTGACTTTGCAGTTGGTGATAATGTCCAAAATCATGATTCGAAGACTGAATTTACAGCAGCCCGATAAGTGCCCTGATGAGTTATTTAGAAGATTAGTTCTAAATTCAAATACAGAAAGGTTAAAAAAAAGGTGGTTTGTGAAAATGGAATGCCATTCCTTGTGCAAATTTCACAGGGTCAAGTGACAACTGTGGCTGAGATGATACTAAGTGGTTTTCAGTGTGCAAGCTACAAAGTCAAATAAAGAGGACAAAAATATATAAGTGGGGCTTGAATATGAAAATCTGAGTTTGATCAAAGGTAAAACGTTCTCCAGCTTTATACCAAGTGCATTTTGGGATGCTATCAACATGCATGCCAGTAGCTGCTTCTCCAATCCTAACCTCTGATTATAATTATAACCCCCATATCATAGAGAGGGGATTTATTCAAATTAGTCATGTCATTATCTGCAAGATTACTCCACAAAATATTACTTACTGTCGTCTATTCAGTGACAAAATGTCTCGCTCTGCACTGCAGTGAAAAGTTAAGCTGAATGCAAACTATGCAAATAAGAGTGAGATGCATCAACATGTTGGCAGACATCTTTCGGTCTCGAACAGTGCAAAAGGAATGAGCGACTGTTTTTCATTTTTAAATTCTTCTTTCTTAGACCTTCACTATTTATTAAAGATGGTCGGCTGGAGATTCCTATATAGTATGCATAACTTATGTTTAACAGAACATGAGCTAGAGGACTATAAGACGTACTGCATCGTCCTTGTGCATCTGATTGGTGTCTACTGTAGGACTAGATAACTGGGGTTAGAGTGTGAATATAGAATAATGAACATAGAGAAAAGGAAGATGGATCACATTAATCTGAGTAGCAGAACCCCCTCCCAGCTCTTCTTTTTACAGTGAATACTGCAGTTGTGAAGCTGACACCGCAGCCTTCCTATTTGATGAGCAATTAGCATACCCTCGCCTGAGTTTGTATCGTGATGATCCATTCATTTCCGTGGTGTAATTATGTGTATAAGGCTGCTCATTTGGAAAACATTGAACTCATCAATCTTTTTGCACCCGTTTTCTAATTCGGCCCATTGAGAGAACCCTGGGGGACACCAAAACCGCACTTAATTGTCCTCATTCCAGACAGCTTCTAATTACACCCAGTGCTTTAGATCTCGTTAGGAAAAAGTTCAAGATCCTCCTTGCCTTTTTTTTTTTTTTACCTTTTTTTTTTAAAAAAACTGTTCTCAATGTTTAGGCAGAGAGTTACTGGGAGAGAGAGAAATTCCCTCATCACCTTGCCCTCTGGCAGCTGCGCCCTGGATAAACAAACACGCGTCGCTGCACATCAGTCAGCTGGTTGGGAGCTGGGGCCTGATTAAAAAGCTCCCTCTGCTGTATCTCATGGCCTTCCTCCTGCGAGTGCCCAGATAAATAAATAAATGAATTTCTCCTTTTCAACTAACGGAGGGACGTGATAGCTGTCTTTACAACTTCTCTACTGTATTGTGTTGAGTTCATGTGATGGAGTGGAAAGGAGAAAACGCTGGACCACACTGTAAGTTAGTGGAGTCTCGATTAGCAGGGAGCAGATGATTAAGCAGGAACACTGTTTGCCTTTACCTACTGCTCTGGTTGCAGGAATTAGCTACAGTGGAATTACTGCACGTTGCCTGAAAGTCACAGCCCACATTCTAGTTTAAAAATACAGATGTGCAAACCGATGATGGAAACTATGATGGTTATAGAGAAGCTGAAGGTACAAATGGCAGGTTTCGTTTGTGTGGAGGACACTGAAAATGCCACTGTTACCCTCTTATGGGCTCATTATACGCTCCATTCTCATCCTTGCAAACACTGCTTCGCAGCAAAAGTGACATCACATCCACTGGTGGAAGCAGTGTTGTTGGTGTTGTTTTGACCGGTTGTGGACCACTCCATCTTTTAAAAGTGTATGATTGTGTCAGTTTTTAACCACCTTTTCAATGATGTATCAGTGCAGAAGCTCAGAGATTCCCAGATTACAGAAAAGATGAGACTTTCTGAAGACAAGACAAAACAAAACGACTTGGTCATTTCTTTGCTTTTGGTTTCAACTTCTTCCACTCCCAGCACTGATGTAGAGGTTTTGTCTGGGTGGCGACATTAGAAGAATACTGCAGCAGGTATCTGCACATTCAGTGCTGGTATAAACGAGGACAGGGCTGTGGTGCCTGTTTGTGAGGGCCAAGTCCACTGTGGGGACCACAATAGATCTTTTGAGTTGTACCCCGTAAGGCTATAAAAACAAACAAGTACACAGCTATACTCTCTGTCAAGAGACAGAAATTTATCAGGCAGAATTCTTGAAATTCTGAGTATTTAATACATGGGATTATTATATATATATATTGCGCAGTGATAACTTTTACAAGGTGCGATGAAAGAGTGTGTGAGTCCACCTGTAAAAAAGCAAAAATCTTACTTGGTGTAAATTCAGGGTGGCATGGTGGTGTGATGTTAGCACTGTTGCCTTACAGCAAGAAGGTCCTGGGTTCAAACCCACCAGGCTGCTGGGGCACTTTTGTGTGCCGCATTCTTCCTGTGCCTGTGTGGCAGTCTTTCCAGTTACTTCCTCCCACAGTCCAAAGACGTGTGTGTTAGGTTAACTGGGGATTGTAAACTGGCTGTATACGTGAGTATGATCATGAATGTCTGTCTCTATGTGCCCGCAACAGACTGATGTCCTGTCCAGGGTGTACCCCACCTCTTGCCCCATGACAGCTGGGATAGGTTCCTGCCCCTGCCACCACCCTGAATTGGATAAGTGGGGAAAAAAATGCATAGATAGTTGGAATAGAAATGTAATCATTGTCTCATTCAAGGGCATCCTCTAAATGCACCGCTATATGTGCTGTGGATTTCCCAAACGTCGACTCGATGCATTACAGTCTGACCCCCTGTGAGATTAATCTCTCAATGCTGCAGGTACTTCTGCTAAAAACCACTGTTTTGGTTTTGAGTAGCAGAGGGAGATCTGACTCTAATAAACATGAAATCCATGTCAAAATGAGGAGTCCTGAAAGTGGCCCAGGGGTGCACAACTGGACAACCTTGAAGAGGAGATTGGCGAAATTTAAATAAGATATAATTTTATTTTTCTAATGGGTAGTGGCACTGATTATTTTTTGCTCATACCGCTGAACCAGTTATTTATTTTAATGTTTTTGTATCACAACCAAATGTATCTGGCAGAGTGTAGCAAGGAGCACCTACAGTAGAATTAAAAAAAAAATATATATATATA
>VUQK01018570.1:1590-14121 GCA_015106715.1 Bujurquina vittata | reverse complement strand
TTTTCCATGAAAAAACGAGAAGAGCACAGGAGAAGTGTGCGGGGGAGGGGGAGTGTGTGTGTGTGTGTGTGTGTGTGTGTGTGTGTGTGTGTGTGTGTGTGTGTGTGTGTGTGTCAGGAGCTGAGAGAGAAACACCTGAATCCTAATCACATTTGTTGTTACAACTGAATGCACACAAGAATATTTAACGACAACTACTGGCTCTAAGGAATAACTTTTCTGCAGATGGGGCAAAACAACTTTGTAACACATTCTCTTATCTTTTCTCTTCTGTGATCTCAGGACAAGTGAGCAAATAACATCTGAAGGATGATCTCTCCTCAGCCTCAACATTGTAATCTTACTTGAATTTGGGCTGCCAATTTTGCCAGCTGTGAAACTAATCATGTGATGAAAGGCTCTGTGTGCGTGTGTGTGTAGGTGTGTGTGTGTGTGCACTGTGTCTCCGGGTCAAATTAGCCTGTGTCAGGCTGAACAGATCAAATTAAGGATTTTTAATCAGAGTAGCAGTAGTAGAGGTAAAGAAGTGGAGTGTATGCTTCTGTACCTTTTCACATAGAATGAAGCTAGCCAATTGCAATCCAATCCAAGGCCACAGGTTTGATTTAATCAAATCTGGTTTTTTGCAGTTCTGCCATCAATCCTTCTTTCTCTTCAAGTGCAACTTCAAAACCCCTGAACGTCTTAGCTTTCGTGCCGCCTGTGGTTTGACTGCTCACCCTGCTGCCATGATAAAGAAGTGTACTCCAGTGCTCACTGTTTCTGGGGTTACAGAAGCACCACAGCACAATTCTGACCACGCTGGGTGCCGTCAATAGTCTTGAAATTTTCAAGGGTTATGATCCTGTGCTTTACTGCCTGCTGTAATGTTACTCTGTGCAACCTTTTTAACAAGTTGTGAGTTAATTTCAGAGAGATCTGATTTCACCGCAAGCCTTGATGCGCATGTGAATCCAGATGTCAGCATAGGCTATATTCCATTAAAACACAGATGGCCCAGTAGTGTAGGAGCGTAAGTACAGTGGTGAGGAATCCCTTTATCCTCAAACTGAATCGGTCGCTTATCTGTCGTTGAAAAGAAGTTCTAGCAAATCTCATCAGTGTAGTGGGGATGGATGAAGTAAAGTATTCAGCATCTCCAGAAAGCCTGTCATCTCAGTTTAAAGCTGTGCGTCTTACCACAGGTGCCACACAGTATTGAGAGAAAGTATAAAATTATCTCTCAACCTCAAATGCTGCTCACAAATACAGGGAACTTCCAAAACTCTGGCCTCACGCAAATTTAATTTAAAAGACTTACCTTTGGTCACAACCAAATGTCATGAAGGATAAGCAAATCAGCTCTCAGTTAAAATGTCAGAGGGTAGCTGATGGAAATGTGGAGGTGGTAAACTATAGCTGAACAAATTAAATTTGGACTGCAACTTAACAGCCTGTGGCTGAATGACTGCAATTCTGTGCCCTTTCTAGTTTACTTATACTTTCACACAAAGCAGTCTACAAAGGAAATTCATACCACAAAATACATATCCACTCAGTGTTACATAATATTTTAAAGTTGCATAAGCATAAGTAAGTACTCCAAAGTTGATCTTGAGGTAACATTTTCTGCTAAAAAGGCACTGGAAGATATGCACTTCATCTTTTCTTCTTTTTTTGTTTTAGTCAGAAATCATATTAACTTTTAACTGAACTATAAAATCAGGTTTTGTACAAAATGAGAGCTGTGGAGTTTGTTCTCAGTCACTTTCAGTGAAATTTCATTAAAGAAGGATATCTTACTGGCCAGCAGGTTCTTAACAAAAGGAATTTTGTGAGCAAACAAAATGTGTTCTGTTGTTAGACTTTTGTTTTAGTTGACAGAATGTGACCTTTATCCAAAAACTTAATGTGTAATGGATCACTTGAAAGCGCTGACAAGACCAGTGGAATATTATACACAAGCTATTAGGGATGTCACCAGAACCAATCCTAAAAAGACCCCAAAATTATGAAAATGCAACAGTACTTGTATTTTTTAGTCCCACAGGCAGCATAGGAACGGTACTGATGTTGCAGATCATATGATACTGACAGGGGAACATCTGCCTATGTTCTAGTCTATCCTTACATGCTGAAGAAGTAGGTGGGCACCCACAAGCAAAAATATACAACGCAGCAAAAGCAGTGAAAGATGTCGACTAGCGTAGTTGCCACGATAGCTCTGCAATGACTCACTGAGAAGAAAGGCAGAGTCAGGTAAGGAAGTAGTTTGCATTAAAGGTGTCTGCAGTGTGGAAAAAATCATGCATCATTCCTGTCTCCAAAAACAGACTCCCTGCCGGCAAAAGGGACTACAGGCCTGTAGTCCCCACTTCCTACACTATGAAGGCTCTTGAGAGGCTGGTCCTCTCATATCTGAGGCCCAGCGAGAGGAGACACAGATCTCTACAGTTTGCGTACCAGGCAAACAAAGGACGTATTGCCCCCTGGACTCCTTTGACGTGACTGTAAGGATTATGTTTACAAATTTCACAAGTGCCTTCAACACAATTCAGTCACAGCTGCTTGGAGAGGAGACGAGGATTATGCAGGGAGAGAGAGCCCTGGTCACCTGGACTGTGGATTACTTAGCCTGCAAGCCACAGTATGCCTGAGGAACTGTGCCTCCAGTATGCTGCTGACTATTACAGGGGCTCCACAAGGGACTGTCCTGTCCCCCTTTCTCTTCACCAGCTACACATTTAACTTCCAGTACATCTCTGAAACCTGCTTTCTTCAGACGTTCTCTAATGACTCAGTGATCGTGGATTGTATCAGTGATGGATGGGAAGAGGAACACGAGGGCATGATCCGGGACTTCGTGCACCAATACAACCCCAACTGCCTTCAGCTAAATATTAGAAAAACTTGCTGCTATGGTGATGGACTTTAGGAGGAAGAGACCCACACCATCTCCAGTTGCCATTCATGGCACAGTGGCAGAAGTTGTATGCAGCTACAGGCACTTGGGTGGGTAGCCTGATGCTAAGCTGGACTGGTCCAGCCACATTGAGACAGTGTACAAGAAGGTGCAAAGCAGATTATACTTTCTGTGAACATTAAAATCCTTTAACATATTCAGACATGGTGTTTTTGAAGCTAACCAGCACTTTGTCACCAGCACAGAGTGTACAATGAACCTTGATATGGTCATCTTCAGCTGACACAAACTCAAAAGGGTGCCTGTATTTCCAGCTAGAGAACGTGCATCTCTCTCCATTGTTTACGTTTGTGTCACTGTGCGCTATTATTGTCCTCATGCTGAAAACAGGACTGGATTGTTGCATCTGTCAGACGGTTTTGGGTAATGAACGAAAGAATAAGATCGCGAATACAAGCGGTGGAAATGAGTTTCCTTCAAAGGGTGGCCGCACTCCTCTCCCTTAGGGATAGGATGAGGAGTGTGGCCATCTGGGAGGGGCTCAGAGTAGAGCCGCTGCTCCTCCACATCGAAAGGAGGGAATTGAGGCGGCTCGGGCATCTGATTAGAATGCCCGAGCTGCCTCTTGAGTGAGGTGTTCCAGGTAGACCCAGGACACGCTGGAGAGATTATATCTCTCGGCGGCCTGGGAGTGCCTTGGGGTCCCCCCTGATGAGCTGGTGGAGGTGGCTGGAGAGAGGGAAGTCTGGGCTTCTCTGCTTATAGGCTCCTGCCCCCAGATCAGCTGAAGATAATGGATGGATGGATGGATGTCAGATGTCACTCCCTGAGATGCAAGAAGAAAGCAAAAATTCCCAAAAGAAAGCAAAAATACCCAAATTTCCCCTCTGTGGGTCAATAAAGGCTGTTTCTTCTTAAGAATAGATTTCATAGGAAAATGACACAAAAAAGAAATGCACAGTGACTTGGATAAGTTACTTTAATCTGATTACTGGATTGCAAATAGGAAATAGATTACTCATTACTGAAAAAAAGGTAGTCGGATTAGAGTAACGCATTACTAAGTAACGCATTACTGACATCACTGCTGGGGAGGGAGCTTGAGGGAGAGCGTCTGGTGGCCTGTGGTGCCCGGCCAGGCGCAGCCCAAAGAGGAGACATGGGCCTGCCCTCCTAGGCCCCACCACCCTCACAAGGCATTGTAAGGGTCAGGTGCAGTGAGTGTCTGGGGGCAGTCAAGGGCAGAGGCCCTGGGAGACCAATCCCTGGCTATCGGGGCATAGAATGTCACCTCTCTGGTGGGGATGGAGCCTGAGCTAGTGCGTGAGGCTGAGAAATCCCGGCTAGCTATAGAAGGGCTAACCTCAACGCATGCCTTGGGCTCTGGAACCAGTCTCCTGGAGAGGGGCTGGTGGTTGCCCTCAGTGGTGGTGGGCTGGAGTGGGTATTCTTGTATCCTTTCGACTTGCTGCCTGTACGTTAGAGTTTTCACTGGTGGATGAGAGGGTTGCTTCCCTGCCCCTTTGGACTGGGTAATGGGTCCTGACTGTTGTTTGCGCTCATTCGCCAAATGACAGTTCCCACCCTTGAGTTGTTGGGCGGGGTGCTCAAGGGTGCTTCATCCAGTGACTCCATCATTCTGCTGGGAGACTTCAATGCTCATTGTAGGCGATTACAGTGAGATCTGGAAAGAACGGCCTGCCTGCCAAGAACCTGAGTGGTGTATTGTTACTGGCACCAGGATATCCTAGGTCACAGGTCGATGATGCGTTTTGTAATTGTATCATCAGATCAATGGCCATATGTTCTGGACACTCAGGTGAAAAGAGAAGTTGAACGACGTAGATTGGTCAATCTATGTCCATACCCTCGCCTCTGGTCTCAAGCTTTGGAATGAATGACAGTACAAGCGTCAGAAATGAGCTTCCTCTTAAGGGTGGCTGGCCTCTCCCTTAGAGATAGGGTGAGGAGAGCAGCCATTCGAACAAGTCCTTTAAAGGAGCCAGTTGAGGTGGTTCAGGCATCTGACTAGAATGCCTCCTGGGTGCCTCTTGGGTGAGGTGTTCTGGACATTTCCTACCGGGGGGAGGCCCTGGGGCAGACCCATGACACTCTGGAGAGATTATGTCTCTTGGCTGGCCTAGCTGAACTGGAGGAAATGGCTGGGGAGAGGGAGGTCTGGGCTTCTCTGCCTATGCTGCTGCCCCCGCGTGAAGTTTCCAGCATTAAGAAGCCTTTACACAGTGACACACTGTCACTGATTTAGCACTAATTAACAGAAGTGGATGGATATTAGCTAAAAGGGGATGAAGCACAATCATTTGCTGACTCTTTATTTTAAAAGAATTGTTCTTTACTGTGGACCTATAGTTCAACTATATCATCAAGTTTTGTTTTTTTTTCCTTTGTAAAATATCTCACCTGTCTCTCCTGCGCTGTCCTCCTCACACCCTGCAGAGCTTTTCATCAACAAAAACACCAGGTGGAAAAGTAAGTTAAGGAGATGATTTAAATGAACAAATCTGCAAATGCACAATCCCATTAAGTCCCAATTTAAAAATCATGAATTATCATCCTCCTGTTTTCTCTCATTTGATGATGACAATGGATCAGTGGAGCAGCTCCACATGCTCATTGATTTCAAAGCATGCAGAAGTCTGGGCATTAACTTGAGTGTGCGCGCCGGACACATCTGTGTTAGTGTCAGTTATGTGGAGATGCTACTTGAAACTATAAATTTATGATTAATCTTATAATAATCATTCCTACCACTGGTTGATGTAAACTCAAGTCTCTTGAAGCCAGAGTGGTGAAGATGACAAAGAATCTAAGCATCCAGTCAGTATATGTCAGTTGGGCAGTATTTAATAAAGTAAGGTAATAAAGTATATATAAATTATATATATATCATAAGAACTCATAACAACTGTATGTATGTATGTATATATATATATATATATATAAAGAGAGAGAGAGAGATTGTTTTCAGTTATGGAATAATGAGCTTCATTAGGAAATGTATTATTATTAGTTGTTACTCACAGATAATGATAAAGTTTTTGAAACTGTTTAACACTTGTTCATTGACTCACCATTATGGATTTAATGAAACGTCTAGGCTTCCGTTGTTGAGGGCAAGCCTTTAGTTGTTGTGCGACTCTGCGTTTGTTAAAGGAATATCAATGTTGTGCAATCAATTCCCTCAAGGACGGCACATCTACATTTGAACCGACTGGCTTAATATACACGGGCCACAATAATACTGTCTTTCTCTCTGACATACATTAATATGCTGTCGTCAACAAAATTAGATTATTGTGTCAATTTTTTTATTTGATACACAATCTTTGTAGTAATGTAACAGTAATCAAATAAAAAATTCTATATCCCTGTGCTGACAGTTTCTCGATTAATAAAATGTCAAAATCAAGTTATCTAATGCATATTAAAAGTCCGGAGGCTGCATCCTGGCTCGCTGGCTCAAAGCTCATCTCTGGTGGTAATTTGCCACCTATTTTCCATATAAAAGAGACAGATTCCAGTTATTTCATCCACCTAAAAAACCAGGAGGGGCTACCTATGATACAGTAATTTTCTACTGTACCCTGAACTAGTTTTCATTTTGTGTTCTGGCTTGGTTTCTGTCTGTATATCTCCATTTCAGCTTTAACCTTCCAGCCACACTTGCACACACAAACACTCATGCTCACTTATTCTCATGTAGCCACTCCCCAGGGGACAGGAAGCGCTGCCAGAGAAAGTGTTGTATGTTTATGTGTGCACCTTTCTTTCTGTTCAGTTGTTCACCGAAGACTGCACCCTTTAAGTCTCTTGGGACTGAGTCAGGCATCATTCACAACACACTAACTAAAACTCAACTTTCTTTCTCTCCCCCCACAAATGCACAAGGGTGCATGCGTTTTCACACACACACACACACACACACACATTCACACACACACACACACACACACACTGAAAAAAGTTGCAGCTGTACAAATGAAAAAAGTGAAGTCTGATGGAGTTTGAGTCTGGGGGAATATAGACTCGTGGGTCAAATGTGGTGATGGGCAAAATTACAATAGCAGAAAATTTTATAGGATTACAATATTAGATAGACGAAGCATTAAATTAATGCTAGTGGACTGAAATGTTGAAGGTGGGGGCAGGAAGTGAAGGGAGACTTTGCCTGTCTCACATTTCTATTCAATCTCTATTACCATACCACAAGAAATGTTATGAATGTGAAATTATATCATGAGAGAAAGTTGCCGCTGTCTTGCAATTGTTTTTTATGCATGAAAGAATGTCTGTGACTCTACACGTGTAAAGCCAGATTCGAGTCCGGAATACAAATTTTTCTTTCCATTTCCTGAATGCCCCTACTTTAAATGGCTATGAATAAATATTTCAGTGTCGCCACCAGCTCAATCTTTTTGGTCTGTCATGGTTGTACAGTAAGTGGGCCAGACGCACCCAAATCCCGCCATTATCCAATGCTGGGATTTGGTTGCATCATTCGTCTCTTTCCTCCTCTCTCTGTGTGTGGTAATACTCACCAACAATGACAATGAGGAAACAGAAAAGCATTAAAACCAATGGTGTGTGCTGATTTTTTCAGAAACCTATAACTCCATTCATTACAGCAGAGATGATGACCAACCCCACCCCAAATTACCCACCCCCTACCAACTCCCACCACTCAGCAGGTAGCTGGAGAGTGTTTACAGAAAAGCAGCAGCAGTATCAGCAAGAGGATCCAGTAACCTCTTATCTTGATTGAAGCTTACCTGGAAGCGAGCATATTGCTGCTGTCTTCCACTTCTGTGATGTTCTTATGCAGCAGACAAGTTCATCCAAGAAAAAGACCTTTATTCCAGAGAAGCAGAAGCACTGAGCCGCCCCCATGCGGGAATGACCAAAGACACACAGATAAACATGCATTTTATAAACAATCTTCAAATCAAGTAAACACTCATCAAGCTTGGCAGCCGTTTATCTGTTATGACAATTACTCTACAACAGTCCCCGTATCCTCTGAGAGAACATGTTCTTGGCATCAGGACATAGTAACACTTGCTTTCGACTCCATATAAGGACTCGTTCCAAGTCAACAAACTCTGTTCACTGTGGATCCAAGTGACTTGACAGATAATCTGCTTCTCTCCCATCAGCACATACAGTACACGAACTGAAAGTGAAAATATAAACATACAAAGAAATCATGAGTAATGAGAAATGCCACAATCCCCTCCCTCTGACACATGAAAGAACTTTGACAAATCAAAAATCTACATTTTAAAAATCTGCTTCCCACTCCTCACTATTCAGTGAAAAAAACTCTTGCCTATGTCAGGGGGGAAGATAAGCCACTCTTTATAGTGAAAGTTGTCACTGTGATGGAATGAACCTTTAGTGGCGCTGTGAAGTTAAAGAACTCATTCACAATTTATTATCAACTCAGAGTGAAGAGTTTGGTTATACTCCTGTCCTAAATCTAGGCAGCGCTTATCTAATAGCCTAGTCAAGTGGTCAGCTTCACAGTGAGAATATATATTTGTATGCTGGCGTGTCTGCATTGTTTTGCAATTGTTTGGAAATAAAAGCTGGCACTACTGTGTAGAGTTTATCCATTTATTTCATTCAGTTGTGACTGGAAATGTAGCTTATCGTATCCTAGCACATTTTTTCACAGAAATCACAGTGATGTGAGAAGATGATGTCAGGATCTACGCAAAGAGCTACACATGTGAATATGCCGTGCCATGCACAGCTCCTTCAGGATATAAGAAAGAGAGAGCCA
Source organism: Bujurquina vittata (assembly GCA_015106715.1). Lineage (NCBI taxonomy): Eukaryota > Metazoa > Chordata > Actinopteri > Cichliformes > Cichlidae > Bujurquina > Bujurquina vittata. The sequence goes on along the minus strand of VUQK01018570.1, from coordinate 5,416 downwards.
CACTGCAACAGCTTTCTCTGAGTCAAAATTTATTAATAATATAAATGAATAATGATAGGTGCTGGAGAATAAATGCTAGCCTAAAGCTACATGTGACTTAAACAAGGGCTAGCTAAAATAATTTAACCAAGAAAATGTAAATGAAGTTGAGTGCCAGCAAAAGCCTTCCACGAGGAGAGGGTGAGAGATTTTGGGGAATAAACCAGCGTATATAGATTCCCAAGATGTGAGGAGCCGTGGGTTAAAAGGAAGCCCAGCAACCAATCCTGACATCAGGCCTAGGGCGATCACAGCAATACTGACTACCGATTTATGAGTAAGCCAGATAAAATTTTAGCTTATTATATAACATACATTCACAGGCCACTTCATTAGATACACTTTGCTAGTTTCCAGGTTGGACCCCCTTTTGCCTTCAGAAATGCCTTAATTCTTCATGGCAGTGATGCAACAAGGTGCTGCAAACATTCCTCAGAGATTTTGGTCCACACTCACATGATAGCATCACATAGTTGCTGTCGATTTGTCGGCTATTCAACCATGACATACATCTCCCATTCCACCACATCCAAAAGATGCTGTGTGGGACTGAGATCTAGTGATGGTAGTTAACTGCATTACCGTTGCTTTCCTATCAGCTCAAAGCAGTTCAGTCATTCTGCTCTGACCTCCGGCATCAACAAGGCATTTTCATTCAGAGAACTGCCGCTCACTTTTTTCGACCATTCTTTGTAAACCCTAGGGATGTGTGTGGGGAAAATCCCAGCAGATCAGCAACTTCTGAAATACTCAGACCAGCCGCTCTGATTAGATACTTGTGTTAAAGAGCAGCTGAGGTGTAACTAATAAAGTGGTTGACGAGTGTATTTTGTTTAATAGAATCATTATCCCGGCACAAATGAACAAGGTTGAGACGGTCTAGTGGCAGCTGTTTCTGTCTGCACTGTTGAGATGTACATTTCAGGGGAGGTGTGTGGCAGGAAAGAGCACGTAGACCTACAGTAGATATGTGAACCATACATTTCCTGTAAGCGTCCTTGGGTTAGGAGTCATAATATCTACATTATCTACATTATTAAATCACCCATAATATATGATATTATAATATATTATTCCAGACGTTTGTGACCTGGCTTGATAACATTACAGGTGAGCAATGCAATAATCACGAGATTAATTATGCACGTAAGTAGTGATGTGTCTTAACTACATTAAGATTAATACCATTATGTAATCAGTCACTCTGTAATTAGCAAACAGGAAATGAAACCTGAATATTATGTTATAAAAACAGTTACTTACGAATGGAATGACTCATAGCCCCATTAGAGCTCATTCATGACATTTTAACGGGAATGTGAGCAGTTATGGCATGGTTCCTTTCATAAATGATCATCTTCCAACAATCAGGCTCCTATACATGGAAGATCAAATAAACCTCTATGTCAATGCAATACTGGATCATTTCATTTTAATATGGAGATTATACTGCAACAGGAATGGGAGTGAAAAAGAAATGTAAACAACATAAAGGTTGGGAGAAGGCAGGAAGGTATTTCTTTATAACCAGAGTCTCACCCAAGCCTTCATTTGATATGAGAGAGCTAATTGTGTCTTTTAAGCTAAATCAACAGCAAAACACTCACGCTGAGTCAAACCCACTGAATAACAGCATTTTGTAATGTGTTGTAATTAAAAGGTGGATGTAACCATGGTGGGCTTTTTTTGAAGTCAGAAAGTGGTGTAATTGGTAGAGAGGACAGAGTGCTAAGTTATCAGCTGAGGCTTGGAAGCGTGTTCAGAAATGCTGCACTCCTAAACTGGAATCACTCCAGGTACAGACATATATACCTGTTAATTACTGTAGCGCTAAACAAGCTGTAGAATTTCATTCTTTAAAAATGAAGCATAAGCTTCTTGGACAGACTGTACTACAATACACTGTATTATTTGTCAAGTAAATCCATTACAAATGCTCCAGTGGGCAACAACAGCTCATACGTAGCGGAGAGGTCCAGTTCACTGACCACCAGTTCAGGTGATGCCTACCATGCAGTGATCAGCTACAGCTCATTATGTCAACACACCTGTTAATCAAAGCCTTCACCTCTCTAACTTGAAGCCTTACCAGTAACTAAAGGGTTTGTCTTATAAAGACAACCCCTTTAGTTACTGGCTTGGTTGGCGGCTGGGTTGTTCTATACCCCATTTTCTATTTTCCCCCCCCGTGGTAGTATGAATCAATAGTGAGATGAAAGTAACTCAGTACTGTTACAATTAACATGGTACAGTATTCACATTACATTTGCCTGTAGTACAGCAATGTAAGCCATCACCGTACTAAATTCAGTCCGAAGTCCAAAGATGACATATTCATACAAACCTATGAGTGAAGACCCCCGTGTGATGAGCAGTCAGGCTTGATAATAGCGGAACCTTCATGTCTACAGTACCTGTTATTCTAGTTAGCCATTAAGTAATGCCATTTATTACAGTTTAAATAATAATAACTAATGTATAATACATTACTTTTTCTGAGTAATGACCCAGTGGTGACCTGCAGTAGACCAAAATTGGCGAAGTAGCAGTCAAAACAATATGTTCTCAGGTGTTGGAACAGCTCACTGAGTTGAGCAATAAGGGTATTGCAGAGGCCCCGGTTCAAATCTGCCCTGAGGCAGTTTACAGTGTCTTCACCCTGCTCTCTCTCCTAGCTTGCTTTTCTTCTCTTCAGTGTCCCATCTCAACAAAAGCTTAAATCCAAACCCCACCACCACCACCAAAAAAAAAAAGATGCATTGTTTTGGCTCTAGATGTTTTTCTCTAATGCCACTTTTAAAATCAATTCATGAGAGCCACTTGCAGCTATACTCCTGATGGTGCTCAAGCCTTCTTTCTTGGTTAGCGCGCGTAGTCTTTTTTAACATTGTTTTTTAAGTTGTTCACAGTTGCTGTCCTTTGCATATAACTTGAGGAAATTTCCATAAAATGCTCCTTTGGAGTTGTAGTGAAGTGGAGCTCAAGGTGGCATCTTTGAACAAGTGAAACTCTCACATCACAGATGAAGCAGCTTGTCATTACTAATATAAACCCCCCCAAAAAACAAGCAGAACTTCACAGGAGTGTGTGTGCATGTGTGTGTGTGTGTGTGTGTGTGTGTGTGGGGTCACCAATAAGGTGAACCCCATTCTGATCAATATTTTTTCTGAAACCCACCACCTTCAAGTTCACAACTCCTGAAATATTTTAAATACTGCCACCAAATGTTCAGGAGAGAATATATATATATATATATATATATATGTGGGTGACAGTGGTCTTTGTCCATGCCCAGCTTGAGGGCACATGAACTAGTTCTCCACCTGCTACAGGTTCTGTTTCAAGTGGCACTCCCATTTGTGAGAGCAGAACGAGGATTATTATTGCCAACGTCAGCCTGGACAGGTTGCCAGCCTGTCACAGAGAGACAGACAGCCATTCACACCATGTAGACATGGGGAGAACATGCAAACTGAAAGCCCCAGCCAGATGGTGGATTCGAGTCCAGGACCTTCTTGCTGTGAGGCAACAGTGCTAACCACCACACTGCCTTGCCAGCGACATCCATCTGTGCTAAATACACCAAAAAGCAAGGGCACATTACACAATGAGAAGCAACACAGAATCTCTTCCAGCAAACAGTTTCAGCCTTGTGGAATGATTTCTGTGCCCCCCCCCCCCCCCCCCCCCCCCCTTCCGTAATAAAAATAATTCTATCCTCCCATTAATCTCAGTCTTGGCCCACCCCTCTAACCATGAATATTTTTCACTTTCTTTGTTTCTGTCT